>JARYGA010057466.1:0-42599 GCA_030545235.1 Helianthus tuberosus
GGTTGGGGTGTGACACTTGCGGCGGGAGGACTTTGAAGATTGCGATGCGGCAGTTTCAGTGGTGGGAGCAGCGGTGACTTGGTGCAGATTCTTGGAGGCTTTATCAAAGTAACCCACCCTGACTCGCTTATCGTTTATCTCAGCAGCGAGCAGGTAGGTTTCCTCAATAGTTGTTGTTTTCGCAGCTTGCACAAAGTCTGCAACACAATCCGGCAGAGCGCGGATATACTTCTTGATTGTAATCTCGGGGGTAGTAACTTGACCAGGGCAGATGATACTCAGCTGCTTGAAGCGAGCAATTAAACCAGCGTTATCTCCACCATCCTGCTTGATATGCCAGAACTCGTCCTCCAGCTTTTGGAGTTCGTGGGGAGGGCAGAACTCTTGCATCATGATGTCCTTCAACTCGTCCCATGTCAGCCCAAATGCTGCATCGTTCCCTCGTTTATTTCTTTCGGCTGTCCACCAATCCAGAGCCCGGGATTGGAAGACTCCGGTGGCGTTAACAGTGCGAAGGTTTTCCGGACAGCCACTCTAGCGCAGGGTGACTTCGATCGAATCAAACCATTGAAACATGGTCGTAGGCCCATCTTCGCCCATAAATTCTTTGGGTCCGCATGCTTTGAACTGCTTGAAGCTAAAAGCTGCTTTAGGAGTATCAGTCATGGACTCTTCCGAGGACTTGCTAGCGTTTTCGTTCAGCTCACTAACAATTTGCGGGATGACTTTCGCCAGTTGCTTGGCGACTAGTGTGGCGATGCTTTTGCCTTCATGATTGCGGTGAGCTGAGCGAGCAGTAGGGGTGTGCATGGGTCGGTTTGGGTCGGTTTGGGTCAGTTTTTAATATTAGCCATAACCATAACAGCTAGTTCGGTTATGGAGTTTTGGTAACCATAACCATAACCAAACTTTGGTTATGGTTAATCGGTTATGAAGTCGGTTATGGTTCGGTTTTGGTTACTTTCGGTTACGTAACCAAGCAAGGTTTGAAATAAATAGGGTTGTGCATGGTTTAAAATTTTGCTTGAGCCTATTTTATAAGATAACAAAGACTAAACTTTTTGGTTAAACTACCGATTTAGAGTTCTTTTTAATAAGGCAATTCTCAAACAAAAACAATTATGGCCATAACACCTTAGTTCTTTATCAAAATAAATGACATCTACATCAAGATTATTTTGTTACTAACATACTTTTATCTTAGTAAAAACCCTCTATATGGTTTTGTAAAACACAAATCTATTATATAAAGTTAACATCACAACTTCGGTTCGGTTTCGGTTATATTCGGTTAACCAAAGCGTCATAACCATAACCATAACCGATTGAGCGGTTATACAAAGTTTCATAACCATAACCATTGGTTATATTGGTTATCGGTTATTAGTGGTTTGGTTATGTCGGTTATGGTTCGGTTATCAGTTATAGTGGTTAATTTGCTCACCCCTAGCGAGCAGTGTGTGATCCGAATGACGACATTGTCTGCAACAGACATCGTCACAGGACTCAAACACAGTTTCGATTAACCCTAGTATAGTCTAGAGAATTCACAAGAGCTACTTTGTAAAGCACAGGAACACATCAAGGCACAAAATCACGTAGACACAAAATCCACAGAATCACATAAGCACAGAAACACATAAGCGCGTAGTCCACTTAGGCACGAAAGCATGTATTCAACTATATTTTGCACGTATTGACCTATGTATATTGCACGTATTCACCTATCTTTCACAGCAGCGTAGATGATCAAGTATTGCGAGTGCAATTAGCGAGTAGCGATTGCGAATAACACAAGCGATTACTTAGCGTTTTGGAATAGATATGCAGTGCGAGTTGTGCGTGTTGATCATGCGAACAGCAAAAAGCGAGTAAATCACCAAAAATCAAAACACATAAACACATGAAATCACATAAAATTTCACATAAAATCGATAGATCTCAGAGTCGGCAGTGGCGAATTCCAGAATCGAAACACATAAAATCGAAGAGAGATTGTCTTGGCTAGATAGACGTCGACTACCCAAGGTGATTCGACTGCTCTCAAGGACCTTAGGTGCACATTTTTGGCTTAGTAGACTATGCTCTCGCCTCAATCCGGGCGATCAGCACGCATCCATTGGGCCATTACGTGACCCTAGTCGTTGGAACTCATCGAGACTTTGGTGAGGGTTTTGCAAAAACCCAAATAAGGAGTAAAACGAGTGATCAAGGTTCTGGTCTCACCCCTGACTTAACGACTGCATTCCTGCTTATGTGATAGAATAACGAGATAAATAAGGAGAATTGCGTCGAAGTATGGATTTCACTCCTAATTCAACGCAAATTCTCTTGTTTATAGTAAAAATATCGTGTCGAACAAGTGATTTGGTCGAGAGTTTGCGGTTTTCACACCTAATCTCAACCAGATCATCCGTTTGTGTGTGTGTCCAGCCTTAGGAAAGGCTAATCTTGTGTGGAACTGTAGTATGCGATGTTCACGCAAGAGTGTAGTATACAGCGAGTTCGAGCGAGAATATCAAATAAGCTCGTGCAAAACCCACACTGGGTATGCACAAGTCGGTCTGTTGGTACTTAGACTATAGACTAGGTCGATTCTAAGACATCGACCCGGACTAGGTCGAGTCTTGCCTAATTCCCTATAGTTATGGCTCTGATACCAATCTTTCACACCCCAACCGATGGCGGAAACATCAGGGCGCGACACTGAGCGAAACAGATTGTCCAGGAGAATCCATAACAACTTTTAGTTACAATATATTAAAGGTTCATGTCCTATACCACAAACATATAAAATAAAACAGTTATTACAGACATTTTTCTCAAAGACAAATATCCATTCCGACAACTCAGATTTTATTTAGGTTGTTTCTAGACTCTCCTACTTGATTCCACAAAGGCAAGAGCTCAGCATCCTAAGCATTCAAACACCTGTCACATACGTTAAAGTAGAGGTCAATACACATAGTGTAAAGGTGAGCATACAAGTTTAATAGTAAATAATAGTATTCGAAAGCATTTATGCATAACCAACATGTAACATGTATAATGTGAAGCAAGTAGGTTATCGACAATGAAATATGCACAGACATGACTGCGAGTTGTAGAATGCGCAACACTTATCACCACTGTGACATGTGAGAAAATCCCTTAACAACCCCTGTCTATGACAGGTGCTGAGTCCAAACTATAGTACTATCGTTGCTAAGGTGTCAGGCAACAATCACTGTGTAAGCATAACATACAAGCATTCATCGAGTAACACGTATAACATGCAGTAATGGTTAGCGTATAAAAGTGTTTGCGTTGTGTGATCGATGTGATTTGATATAAGTAACGTATGTAACACCTAAAAGTGCTTAAAGCAAAAAGGGATCGAGTATACTCACAGATCATGTTTAGTAAATAAACACTCTCTTGGATTGAAGGGAGTGATGATGGATTAGCCTGAACAGTTAACGATAGCATAAGCGAGTGAACGGCGCATTAAACAGTGAAGGGTGAATCAAGTGACGAATGGTCATCCGTTCGGATGTCCATTCGGTCAGATTGACATTCGTTTGAGATGGATGTGTTTGTGTATGATGTGACTTTGAAGTTTTCATTGTAGCATTTTAAAAACAGAGAAGTATCTCTACATTTCAGGTCGACCGGTCGAATGGTCGTTCGATCGGATGGCGATCCGTCGGTTAGACATTTCTCAGAGAACAAGTTCGCAGCAGGATTGTCATTCGATCAGATGGTCTTCCGATCGGATGTCACACCCCGACCGCGTAAAACAACAAATCGCGGCGGAAACGTCGGGGCGTGTTGCAACAGAATAAATTGTTTCATAACCATGGCATACAAAGTTGTCTTTTATTTATAAACAAAGGTGTTTCATTGTTTCAAACAGGAAATTAAAGAGTTCAGAACATAATTAAACATAGTCTATCTTATTTGAAAGTCTCTAAGGCACAGGTCCGCCCTAGTATCATGATCAACATCCTATGGAAAAGCACCTGAAAACACATGTGAAAATAGGTACGTCAGCATAAAAATGCCTGTGAGATACATAGGTTTGTGAAAATAGGATTCATGACTTGTATTTGAGAAAATGTTTAGTCATGAACCTTGTAATTTGCTTTGTCTTGTAAATCATTTGAATAACAATAAGATCAGATGATATGTATAAGTAAATGTCAGGTTAAATAAATAACCATGTAAAAATGTGTTTGTATAAGATAAGTTGTTTGTAAATCAATGTCTTGTGAAAAGTATATTATTTGTATAAAATGTTCTATGTCTCAAACTGAAATGATTCAAATAACGTTACGACATGTAATACCATACAAACACTTATATATAGGAAGTACCAGCGGCGTATCCACCATGCTTGTATCATATTACACACGCATCGTTACTTAATCACTTAATCAACCAAACCAACCAATGTAAGAAGTCTATGTTTAAATCAATTGTCAAAAGTGTTCGTGTCAAATGTAAATCATGTCAAAATGTCTATGTCAATTATCCATGTCAAATGTCTATGTCAAATATCCAGGTCAAATGTCTATGTCAAATATCCATGTCAAATGTCTATGTCCAATATCCATGTCAAATGTCTATGTCAAAATATCATGTATGGCAAGTGAAATGTCTCAACTAAACCATATGCACAAAAACAAAGTATTGAAGTAAAACTTGGTTTAAATCAAAGTTATGTTTTGTGTAAATGCATGCAACTATTTAATATGAACATTTATGCGGTATTGTGAATATGCATACATCCAAGACTTGCGACTGTGGTGATAAACCCTTTAAACAAATTAAAGTTCTATCTGTCTTATATCAACGAATTCGGTCATTCCTTTCTGTCCCCTTTCCCTGGGATGTCCGGAACGGGAGTTGTCAATTCCTATGGTACCACTACCTACTAACGAACGGCATGATCGGTGTTAATGAATGTATTGTCCCATGTAAACAAACCAAATGTCATACCAAAATGTAAACATGTGGAAATAATGCACTAAGTATGTAATCAATGAACATACATAGCGTGAAATGTCATGTAAAACGATGTACTAAGTAATGCACACAATGGGCACACCTAGCATGAAATGTCATGTAAAACAATGTACTAAGTAATGCACACAATGGGCACACCTAGCATAAGATGTAATGTAAAACGATGTACTAAGTAATGCACACAATGGGCACACCTAGCATGAAATGTAATGTAAAACGATGTACTAAGTAATGCACACAATGGGCACACCTAGCATGAAATGTAATGTAAAACAATGTACTAAGTAATGCACACAATGGGCACACCTAGCATGAAATGTAATGTAAAACAATGTACTATAATGTACTATCAAACATAGCCGGTATATGATGTGAAAACAGGAAAGCATGAAAGTAACAAGTAGGCACATGTGTTCCACCCCAAAACAGTTTGGAAAACAGTAAAAGAGGGGTCTATGTACTCACTTGAGATTGCTCAGTTGTCTAAAGATAACCACCAAGTAATGCTATAGATCTCGGAATCAAACGGCACCTAATATAGATAACTATGTTAATAACCGGACCTATCTCGGAAGATTGGGTAGCATGAGGGTTTGTAAACCAAACGAGTGTAGAGACTCGTGTCATTTGGTTTAACAAAGCCTACATACTAAATGAAACCTAACATAATTGTTTACGACCCATTACGACCCGTTTAGGAAGCTTATGCTACTTTAACGTGTCGTGCGCGTGAAACGCGTTCGGACCGCCTAACTAGCCCTATGACAAGTGTTATATGCCTAAACATGTTACATAATCCGTTATGTGACAAAAGTTTAGGTTACATATGCTTAATTACCAATTATACATGAAAAGGGTATTCTGGTAATTTACCTAAGGCATATAAACTACCTATCATACAACTACTTAAACGATGTGACCATAGGGTATAACCTCGGAAGGTTATTCCCTACCTACTATGGTCACCTAATGTATTTGGTCGGATCCTAATGATCGACCAAACTGGTTCGGGTTCGAGGTATAAGCGATTGATCAGATCGCTTACCCTACGACCCTAGACAACGTGGTAATCAGTAGGCATAGTCCCAAGGGACTATGACCATCGTGATTACAATCACGTTGCGAAGTTCAACCGAACTTCGCATTGACCATTATTGGTCAACACTGAAAGTCAAACAAAGTTTGACTTTCGGACTCGAAAAGCAGTAAAAATAAGGAAAAGAACGAAAGAATACTAACCCAGGGTCCCCGAATGCTAATCTAGATTAAAATAACTCAGGTATGAAACAACGGTTTCAACTTAGAGCATTCTTAATCAGATTCTAGTGGTTTTAGAGGTAATGGGGGTGGGGTATTTATAGTTTTCGGGTAACCGTTAGGATCGTTTCTTGGAAAAGGGGAAAAGATCTAGTCCGTACACTTGTCACAATGTTGTGGAAGCTAAATATGATCCTTATCTTAGTGACTAAGCAAGTTTAGAACATGTGGATGTGGTTTAATCAGCTGAAATCTGCTGACTGTTAACACTTATCTGTTCTGCAGAACCCATACGCATCGTAGCACAAAAGTGCTACGCATCGTAGCCATACAAGTTTGGCAGAATTACCATTTTAGTCCCTGTTATGCAATAAGGTCATTTTCGACACGTTTAAGGCCCGTTAACCCCATTTCAAAGCTCTAAAATGAAGTTAAAGTATAGGGAACTCAAAACATGCTCAAAAATAACTCAGATGTCGGTTCGTTTGGCCGTACGATCGCGATGTTCGCTTAATTACGACGGAATGCGCATAAGCGCGAAAAACGATCCAAATGACGCGACGAATGGATTTTTCTTAAGGCGAACACTAAAATATAATGTAGTCATGCTCACATAAATTTTTGGATGTCCGGATGTATTCAGAACGTAAGTTATGCGCGAAAATGCAAACTTGTGCACTTTTTGACACTTTTAGTCCCTGAATGTCCCAAAAGTTTATTTTAGCACACCAAACCCCTCAAAGCCTATTTCTAAGCTATGTAAAGGATATTTAAGGTGTGTTTAACTTATGGTCATGTTCCGGAATGTTCGTTACAGTTCAGATTGGCATACTTTCGCAGTTTGTCAATTTTAGACCCTGTAAGCGAATTAACTTGTTTTTGCCATACCAAAGCCTTCAAAACTTATTTCTAAGTTATGTAAAGGTTATTTAAGGTATGTTGAGTATATGTTGATGTTCCGGAGTATTTGTCGTGTTAAACTGAGTACGTTTACGCACCAGTTTGCGTATAACTCTCCAGAAAGTGATGTAGAGTTTGAAATTACATAAAAGTCAAAACATGAAAAATGTAGAACATAACAAAACAGACATTGTGATCAAATAACATTGTTTTATTGATAACAGAACTGTTCATAGTGATTACAAGCACAGTTGTTACATCGGATGGCAATCCATTAGAAGCTGATGATCTTTGAAAATTATAAAAGTTTAAGTGTTGAAGACCATATGCAATCTGATCGGATTGTCATTCGATCGGATGGCAATCCGATCGGACGGCAATACGTCCAACAATCTGATCGTTTCGAAAGTTGAATATTTTGTTAAGTTTGAAAAGTTTGCGGTTTGATCGAGATGGTATGACAACGTGTTGAACAACAGGAACCCCACCAAGCCCAGTCTATCTGATCGGATAGGAATCACCCCAGTCCGATTGGTCAACTGTTCATGACGGTTTGTTCGTTTTCAATCCGGAGTCGGTTGTCCCTTTGACAGGAATCAGATCTCAGACCGACACTTCACTAGTAAACGAGTAGAAGGCCTGAACGAGCTCCGATTCTATCAGTTTTGAAGGCATTGAGTGTAAAAGAGTTGAAAGAAAGTTGTGAAACCATCTTTCAATCCTTTTACTCATGAAAATGTTTAGATCTATGCGAAAATAGTGTCAAAACATGTGGAAATCATGTAGATCTGAGTTGTTCTTGGTGGAATGAGGCCAAAGCTTGAAGTTCATAAGAACCCCATGATGACATCATCCTAGAACACCTCAAATCCACTGATTTCACGGTTAAAAGTGAAGATTCAAAGGTGAAAATGATAAAGAAGTGGGTAAAGATCATAGAAGTACAAGATTTGAGTTGAAAACTTACAAAAATCGCGAGAAATCGAGAGAAAAGAGAGCTTGAGCACGCTGGTCAGAAGAGGGAGCTGTCACATCACTGTTTGTGATGTGACAAGGGTATTTATAGGTTGCCAAAAGAGGAAAGTGGCACACACGCAATGGATTGGATGGCTATCCGATCGGATGGCCATCCGATCGGATGGTCATCCGTTCGGATGACCATTCGATCGAATGGTTGCCGCGAGTTGGTTTTCGATGTTTTGTTTCGTGCGTTGGGCGTTGCGATGCGTTTCGAGTGAGCGATGCGATAGTATTTCCCATTAGTTACACAAATAACCTAACTACTATATCTAACATACAATCAACATAAATAACTTGCGTTTAGCGTTTGCGATTAGATTGCGTTGCGATAGAGTTGCGATTGCATTTGCGATTAAACACCTCAACATAAACATAACATGCACAAGTAACACATAATAGCACACACACGTAAAACAATATCCATAACTTATAATTCGAGTTGCGATGCGATTAGCGATAAGTCGATTAGCGATTAAACTACGATTAAAGAACGATTTATTAACAAGTACTCCACATAATACAACTAAAGAGAATTAAAATAGAATATCGATACTAGTCGGGAAGTACAATTCAATAATTAACCAAGGAGTGACAGATCGTAAATAGCAATCTTTTCTTCGTTTGACTTTGACTTCAAAAAGTCGGATTGTTACAGATGGAGCAAAAATCGAGCCAATAACGAGTTGGGAATGGGCTGGTCTCGGATCGATCCTTGCCGCGGGTCACGGAGGGGAAACCCTTCTTCCGTCGCGTGTCACGGCGCAAGATTGCCGCACAAGTTCCATTTTTTACACTTTCAGCCCTTTAACTTTGGTATGTGTGATGTTTTTATGTATCTCTTGTATAAATAACATGTAATTAGGTGGTAAATAGGTATAAAAGTATAGGCCATGTATTGTGGATATAAAATCAAGCGTGAGGTGAGAGCATAGTCTATTAAGCCAACATGTGTACTCAAAGTCCTTAAGAACAGTCGAATCACTTTGGGTAGTCAAAGTCTAGCACACCCAAGACATTCCGATTTTCGCCGATTTTTACGCTTTATCGCTTTTATGTGTTTCGATTCTGGACTCGCAACCGATGATTCCTCGATTTTATGTGAAATTTTATGTGTTTTATATGGTTTTCTTGTTTATGTGTTTTGATCTTGGAGATTTATACACTTTTTTGCTGTTCGCTTCAATAAACACGCACAACTCACACTATACATTTACCTCAAAATGCTAACAAATTGCATACCATGATGCTCGCAATCTGTAACACCTTGAAAATTCACGTCCTATAATGTGTTGACACGTGTCATAAAGTTTGAACGTGTGAAAGAATGTTATAAAAGGACTAAAGTTGACAAACATGGAAAGTACGTGATTATACGGATTCTAAGTGTCAACAGTGAATAAATATACTTCATAATAACCCTACATGATGTTCATAACATCAAACGAATAAATCATGGATCATACGTAGCTAAAAGTGAGAGATTACAAACTACAGGGGTCAAATGTGTCAACATGTTAAAGATATACCTCTGAGTGATCTTTTGACAAAACCCGAAGCTTTGTAAATATAAATTATGCTCACTAGAATGCACGATTAAAATTTCATAAAGTTTCGTTATCGTATGAGAAAGTTATGATCAAATTCGTGTGCGAGGGGTTAAAGAGTTAACGTTGAAAGTTAAGGCTTTTCGGGTTAACCGGAAGTGTCCAGGGACTTGACAAAGTGGGTATAAGTCCTAAAGCCCTTGATGGTAATTAGAAGGGGGTCAAAATGCAATAAAAAGCTTGTTTGCCCTTTCAAATAAACCAAAGGCCAAGTTACAAAATAAATAAAAAATAAAATTCTGAATTTTAGACTCAAGCGGCTCGCTTGAGTTTCTGATAAATGGGAGGCGGGCCGCGTGGAGGCCCCAGATGCAGAAAAACGTGTTACTCGACTGTTCAGCCTTCTAAACGACTTGTAATGCATCTAAACCCTTCCAAGAGGCCCCTAAACGACCCCTAGACACTAGTGACACATGTTGGAAGGTTGTGGGCAGTAGTAGACTTGGTTGTCAACTAATTGTGGTGCCTAAATCCACTATATAAGGCCATGTAGTGCAACAATGTTCCACACACCATTTCCTGCATTCTTGGATCAAATCTGGAGCTCTCAAGCAGGTCCAACTGATCCTAAATCGTGCATAGGACTCTTGTTAGTCTGCTAGTTCTTGTTTGTTTGAGTTTAGCTTAGTTAATTAGCTAAAAGTCAAACCGTCGTAATTACGGTTTGACTTCGAGATTAGTCAATAATGGCTCAGTCTTATCTCGAATTAAAAGTAGTTTTAGAATGGTATTTATGTGGGTAATAAAACCCCAAAAGGGTTTCCCCTGATCACCATCCTAAGCAGGTCAAATGTCGGGTCAAACCTTTACTTAGAAAGTCAACATAATGCTTAAAATGTCATTTATGCATAATTAGCTATCTAGAACATATGTAACCTATTTGAACATTGTTATAACTTAGAAATAAGTGTAAGAACATGTCCCAACATGTTCAACCCGACTATTTCCTGTTTAGACCCGGTTCGGAACCGAAAGTCACATAGTTTGACTTTCCCGTTGACTTTCAGTTCTGACCCGTTTGGGCATATTTTAGAAATGCCTCAGAGCTTAAATTGGATTAGGATACATGTTAGAACAACCCTCTGTGATCATACACCTTGGTTCACTAGTTATCCAATTAATATGCATATTTCCGTTAATTGCTCATACGTTGACCGTTATGCCCTTATTACCTTAAAACATGATTTATGAAAATGTAAAAGTGTAGAAACCTTAGTTACTGATATATAAACTGGTATGCAAAGTTTGACATCAGTTTGACTTGTAGATTTAGAGTTATGCTCAATATCGCAAATCTAATGCTTTATGTAAATAAAATGACGTAATTAGCGTATAGCCTAGTTAAGCCTACTTTTTGGTATCAAACTTAATACCCACTAATGTAATATAATATTTTGAGATTTTTAAAGATTTTTAATTAATTTTAGGCTGAGCATAACTAGGAGTCGTAGGCTTAATCCGGAAATTGTCGGTTTTGCCCTTACGGGCCATAAAATGAGTTTTACTTATCTAAACGACTCCAAACCTTTTGCTACTGATCACATATGTTAAATAAATTATTTTAAGTCTTCTGGAAATATAAAATATCAGATTTAAGTATAGAACCCGGAAATGGCCTTTAATCGCCATAAATAGCGTTTTTAACGCATAGTATATCTTAAAAATCATATTGGACATACCCGGGTTGATACCTACTGATATATGAGGCAAATTATAATATTTTAACAGTAAGCAAAGGTTGATAAACTCAGACTTCGTTTTTTTTGAGCTTTTCGGCTTATGTGAAATTACCAAAATACCCCTACGGGGCGTAGTTTGGTTAAGAATGATAAATTTCACATATATGCCTTAGCCTACTGTTATAACCCATCAAATTGAGTATGTTTGCTGTTTACATCAGACCTGTAACTCAGTTAAACATCTAAGCGCTTTTACAAACTTTAAAATGACCAAACTACCCCTACGGGGCATAGTTTGTGTTTAAACTAGTTCGGGGCATAACGAAAGACATCCTATTGATGTCACAACATATTTGAAGCATATTAACTTAGGAAACCTGTATATGGCTCTTACGGATACCCGTTACGCATTTTACGCGTTCGATTCGGCTTATGTAACAAGTTTACATAAATTAGCCGAAACGGGTCAAACCTTATCGGTTTAATCTCAAAATCCAGAATGTGGATGAAGGACCCATATTAAACAAGTCTCTGAACTTGTTGGGTCTAAATCATATTCAATCCGGTCTTCGCTTAATCGTGCGTACGAACCGTATCCTTGAAACTAGCCGGTCTAAGCTTAAGCTTAACTAAAGACCCGTTAGGATTCTAATAGGTTATTAAAAACCTTCGTTCCAGATTAGGAGCCCAGTAAAAGCTATCTGTACTTGCTGATTTGATATACGGCTGGGATTGAATTTATATTTAGCTCAGGTAAATACTTTTAACTTATTTTCCCTATACGGGCTTGGGTTACGGTATATAGCGTACCGCTTGATCGGGCATCAAATCTTCCATCGCTTAGGTGGTTAATTGAATAATTTGATCGGCTCGTTTTAAACAGATTTGTTTACTTTAAAGCCTTTGGGGGGTTAATGACCATGTCCCGGATATCCTTGGCATTATCTTACGAGATGGCCACGACCTGAGCACGGGGTGTAGGCGTACACCTGTCAGTGTATAACTCTAGAATTGTGGTGTGTCTATTGATCCTTAACCCGGATACGTTCCGGGCTACTGAACGCATAAGTAACATGTAAATCGTTCACAAGATTATAATATTAAAAAATTCTCCCAAGTTAAAAAGATTAATTTTGCCTCTGTACATTTTAATCAATGTGTCAAGATATTTTGTGCCACGTGCATTCAAAACAATTTACAAACTCTTTTTCCAAAATGAGTCAGTTGAATGTATTTACCAGTGTAAACTGACGTATTTTCCAAAAAGGCTAAATGCAGGTACTATACGAACTTGGCTGGATAATTCTCCTTAGCATCAATAGAAGTCTCGCAAGCTTAAGATGCCTAAAAAGTCTGTTGAACTATTGTTCCATTTTATGTACGATCCTTCTGTGGATAAACTTCCGAATATTGTGACATTTGATATTACAATAATAAATTCGGTTGTATTATATTTTCAATTGCTTCCGCTGTGCTTGATAATATTGTGTTGTTTGACTATTATGTTGCCAACCATGACGTCACGATACTCCCCACCGGGCCCACCGGTGACACGTGGAAATCGGGGTGTGACAGGTTGGTATCAGAGCCAACACTGAGTGAATTAAACACTAGCCTTAGTGTTTAATCTCAGTTACACAATTGCACATATCTAAACCTTCTGAGTCTAGACTTAACTTAGGAATATTCTCAATCCTAATCTTGAAGTTTTACTTCCAAATTTGTATTGGATACGTCGCCAAGCAAAGAAGCCGTAATAGGAGTTCTCCACACCCGGAGCCCTGAGATGCTGAGCTTCGTACCACGACTAGAATGAAACAAGCATCCAAGGAGAGAGCATTCAGAAATAAAATGAAGAAGAAACTCCTTTTACTGAAGATCGTTTCCTTAATAGTCCTTATAAGGACATAATTATCTTTCAGTCCCTCCGAGGACACATTATTCCTTTTAAGTCCCGCTTAGGGCAACTTTATACTTTTGTTTTTATATAATGGAATGATTAAGTTTAAACTTTCATTCTAAATATGAAATATTAAATAAATGGAAAAATAATATTTCCTTTTTGCAAGATCTACCATTATAATAAAATGGCAAAATCTAAAAGGGCAAGACCTAGCTTCGGGTCATATTAAGACCGGCCAAGATGGCAGTTCCGCAATTTAGATTCAGATCCATATTTACACCTCAATTTAAAATTGTTCTGCGTTAATTATTAATTAAGAATCTTAAATGTGAAACCTAGCCTTGGGTCAATTATAAGACCGGGCCAAGATGGTAAGACCTGTTTAAAAAGATTCAATTCCCTGTTAACATCTTAACACATGTTAACACTCCTGGCAGATGTGATTCAATTAAAATCACACACGTCATTTTTATAGAGGATCCTTCAAAAGATTCCTAACCCAGTTTAATGATCCCTGAATCTTGGGTTTATGTCATCAATTAAGATGATCATATTTTAACCATACGTGGTAATATAGTGCCTACGGGCCTTGCTCACTTCTACATGAGCCAAAATACAGTGGTAGCTATGACTCCCTGTCAGATAAAGGTAATGAACTAGGTTCAAACCTCAAATGCTTTGATTCTCTGAAATCCTAGCATATAATTTATAATTGTCTACGTGACTAGGCCTATTGTGCCAATATACTTTCATGCTTTGATTCTCTGAAATCATAGCTTAAAATTTACAAATGTCCTTGTGACTAGGCCTATTGTGCCAATATACTTTCATGCTTTGATTCTCTGAAATCATAGCTTATAAATTATTTATGTCCTTGTGACTAAGCCAGTTGTGCTAATATGCTTAAAGACCTTGATTCTCTGAAATCATGGCTTATAATTTAAAAATTTGTCCTTGTGACTAGGCCTTTTGTGCTATAAAATAAAACTGTTATTATTGCTTTGATTTTCTGAAATCATAAGCTTATAATTTATAAATGTCCATGTGACCAGGCCATTG
Organism: Helianthus tuberosus; assembly: GCA_030545235.1. Taxonomy (NCBI): domain Eukaryota; kingdom Viridiplantae; phylum Streptophyta; class Magnoliopsida; order Asterales; family Asteraceae; genus Helianthus; species Helianthus tuberosus. Next base: position 14,430 of record JARYGA010057466.1, read on the forward strand.
GGTGCCACTAATAAAACTGTTAATGTTTTATAATTAGGATAAATTATAATAGAAATCCTAAATAAATATGATTAATAAATTAACCATATATGGTCTCTGTTTACCATGGTTAATGAATTTCCCTAAGGGGGTAATCCAGTAATAAACATCTCTTATAAGGGAAGTGCCCACGGACTATAGTTAATGTCCTCTGAGACTAAAAACAGTGGTAGCCTACAGCTCCCTGTCAAGAAAAGGTAATGAACTTTGATTCAAACCTTAAGGCCACGATTCTCTGAAATCATGGCTTATAAATTTAACTTGTCTACGCGACAAGGCCATTGGTGCTATTATTAACTCATGAATTAGGATTTATGATAAAAATCCTGGATAAAATAAATATCCTTCCTTCTCTGTCAGTATGCAATTGAAGGGAATCTTAAAGGTGAAACCTAGCCTACGCGGCCAAGATGGTGAAACCTACTCAAGGGATTCAAATCCTTGTTAACACCTAGGAATGTGTTAGCACCCCTGACAAATGTGATTCGAGAAAATCACAACAGTCATCCTTATATTGGATTCTTCCAATTCTCAAATCTAGCCTAGTGATCTAGGAATCATGGCTTATATCATCCTATAAGATGATCATATAATAAACATCCATTAGTGATGATGTGCCTACGGGCTAGACTTGTTGTCCGATAAGACAACGACAGTGATGGTCTTTGACCTCCTGTCTAAAATATTGGACTATGTCCAAACATAATAGTCTATATGATCAATGCGATCATGACTAATATCATTTGATATGATGATAATATTATTTGGCATCCTTTAGTGATGATTTGCCTACGGGCTATAATATATTGTCCATTTGAGACATTGACGTTGTTATCGTTATGATTCCCTGTCCAAGGTGGTGAGCTATGCTCAAGCCTAATAGTTCATATGATCAATACGATCATGACAAAAATCATCAATACGATGATTAAAAAATTTTAAACATCCGTAATGATGTTTTGCCTAAGGGCTATATTAGATCGTCCAACTGAGACAAGGCAATTGTAATCTTTTGTGATTCTTTGCCAAGGGGGTGAGCTATACTCAATTCCCATAGTCTTTACTATCAGTGCGATCCTGACTAGTATCCTCAGTATGCTGATCATAATATTAACATCCCTCGTGATGAAATGCCTACGGGCTATACTTTATTTTAGAGTCGGTAAGACAAAGATAGTAGTGATCTTTATGATCCCCTGTTCAAAATGGTGTGATTATACCCAAACCTAATAGTCAATATGATCGATGTGATCATGACTAATATCATTAGATACGATGGTTATATATAAACATCCATTAGTGATGTTGCTTGGCATATTTTTCTACCAAAAGAATCGTCTTTCAAGACGATGACAGTTGTAGTCTACGACTCCCTGTCCAAAGGTGAAGAACCACGTTCAAACCATGAAGCCCTAATCTAATAAGATTGCGGCTTATAAATTCAGGTCCTTGGTAATAGACCATCAAGTTGTGTTTTAAAGTCATTCGTGACAAGCCTATGTGCTATAATTGGTCATTCGTGACAAGTTAACACATTACATGTTAACATTCCTGGTGACATGCCTTTGTACCAGATTTGATGAATGTCCTTATAACGAGGCCGTTTGTGCCATATCTAAATGTCCTTTGTGACAAGGCCTTCGTGCCGTATAATCAGTTATGTCCTTCATGACTGTGCTTTATGCCATATTTTTCTACGTCCCTCGCGACAGGCTTCTATGCCATATATGTATATAAATATATAACCGAAGTCATGAAAGGCTAGCCTTTGAGCTATTTAAAATCGTCCTAGTGACAAAGACAGTTGTGACATTATGGTCCCCTGTCAAGCAGGTATTGGACTCGCTCCAAACTTTGCATGCCGTGGATGGTTCCGTTGTGACCTAGGCTAAATATAATGAAAATACGTTCAAATAACATTCACTATGAATGTTCGGAACAGAATAGCCTATACGGTTTATGAATGCCGTGGCTAACCTAAGTCAGGTCATCAGGATGATGACTAATAATGGTTAAATCTTAGCGATTTGTACCAAGTTTCGAGTATGGAAAACTCGGATGAGGTAGACGACGGTCGCAACACTATTAAGGCGACGAAAGTTAATAAAATTACACACGTAAACCTCAATATTAATGGAGTTAATCTTCAGGCTGTGGTTGACGCAGCAGTTGAAAGGACCATGGAAAGATCATGAAATAATCTAAAGAGCCGAATGCTCCTCGCTCTGAATTTCATTAAAAACCATGTTCGATTACCCATGAGGAGAGGTTTTGTTCACACTTCGAATATGAAGGATGAACCAAGAGAAGGAGAATAACTCCCAGAAATCTGAGATAGAGAGCGAGTACAGGCTTAAAAAAAAAAAAAAAAAAAAGCAACGAAAGTTCAGTAAGAAGCCTGTATACCTCTGAGACTGCTTCAGCATTATTAGATGGATGTTTTATATCCATAAGGAATCATTTTTGATGTCCTAGTTCCGTTAAATACAAGGACTCAATATAGTGATAAAAATCAAGCCCATATTGTGGGTAATAAGAAGCAATTAATTATCAAGACTCCTTGTGAGACAACTCTCATAATTACACGTATCAGTGCGATTAATTAATATTAAACACAAAAAAATGGTGGAACTGGCCGTCCCCGGAATCGAACCCGGGTCTAGGCCGGCCGCACCCTTTCGCGCGCCTAGCCAACTGAGCTAGGTGCCTAGTATTGTGAAACTTCCATTATTAATTGAATATAAGTACTTGTACAATAAACTTCCTTATCATTTATCAATGATAATTTCTGCTAAGAGTCCTGTTTTTAATACAGGCAATAATAAATCTTCATGAACCATAAACTTAGCAAAAATTTTTTTTTTTTTATTATCATCCACAAGGTATAACTACCAAGGAAACCATAGTAACCGATTCTTATAGATCGGCAAGGAATCCTCCCGAAAATCTAAGAGCACTCTTTCTTTGCATAGAGTACGGCAACATATGTTATTTTAATTATTTTCTCATTGTTTTCTATCGCCTGCGAATGCCAAACTGTGTTTGATTAAAGTGTCATATGAGGATTGGCGTATCCTAGTGTGTCCCATAGATTATTTCCATGTCTGATCAGCATGGAGGTTTAATACATGGAACCCCTGAGATATCCCAATGGTCATATTGTACTAAAGTCGACTAGTAGTATTCAAAGAAGATATCCAAAAATGGAAAAAAAAAATTTGTAAATGTTCCCGACTAAGGAATTCGTGGACTTATAACATTGAGGTGTCACTTATTGACACGAGTAATGGTGGATGAACTGGAGCCTGAGATATGAAAAATCTCTGTAGCCTCCTTGCAATCTTGATTATCTTCTTATAAGTTTTCCCTGCTTACCTCCGGGAAGGCAGGTAGAATTAAGATTGTATCCCGCTGTGGGCTGGAGTATTGTGAAAACTCCATATTGATTATGGAATAATCGAAACCTTGATTAAGTAGGTTTTAAAACATAGGCACATAAAGCCTGACTCAATATTCTGAGGGTCTTATGTTATTAAATAAGAAAGACGGTTCATATTACTTACGTATTAAATGCCGCAACCCTAATTAGGCAACGATTAAGAAATTGCCATCAGCTACCCAGGATCTAAGGGCAAATTATTGGTGGATAGGCTTGAACAAGTCTGTAGCCACCCATGTAGCTAAATGCTTGACATGTGCGCAAGTCACAGCCGAGCATCAAAAGCCGTCAGGCTTGCTACGACAGCCTGAACTTCCTACGTGGAAGTGGGAAATGGTAACTATGGATTTTATTACCAAGTTACCCAAGACAAGGAAAGGAAATGATACGATATGAGTTATAGTTGACAGACTGACTAAGTCAGCACATTTCCTATCCATCAAGGAGACTTATAGCTCCGATATGCTAGCCCAGTTATACGTAGATAAGATTGTAGCCTTACATGGCATACCTGTAGCTATTATCTCTGATAGAGATACTAGGTACACGTCACATTTTTGGAAAAAGCTTCCAGCAATCCTTGGGCACACGTTTGAACTTTAGTACGGCTTACCATCCTCAGACAGACGGCCAGAGTAAGCGTACTATTCAAACGTTGGAAGACATGCTACATGCATATGCGATCGATTTGGGTGGTAGTTGGGATAAGAACCTACCATTAATCAAATTCTCCTACAACAATAGCTACCATACCAGCATTAAGGCTGCGCCTTTCGAGGCATTATTCGGTAGAAAGTGTAGAACGCCAGTTTGCTGGGCGGAAGTTGGAGATGTCCAGTTATCAGGACCGGAGATCGTGTTCGAAACGACGGACAAGATTGTCCAGATTCGTGACCGTCTCAAAGCTGCCCGTGATAGGCAGAAGAGTTACGCTGATCCTAAGCGTAAGGATTTTCACTTCGAAGTAGGTGACAAAGTCCAACTTAAAGTGTCACCCTGGAAGGGAGTGATGCGATTTGGTAAGAAAGGCAAGCTAAGTCCGAGATACATAGGACCTTTCGAGGTTATCAAACGTGTCGGGTCAGTTGCCTATAAGTTAAACTTACCAGAAGAGCTCAGTGGAATTCACAATGTGTTCCACATTTGCAACCTGAAGAAGTGCTTCGCTGACGAATCACTGGTTACACCGTATACAGATGTGCATATAGATGAGAGCTTAAATTTTGTGGAAAAACCTTTGTCGATTGAGGATTGACAGGTAAAGAAGCTTCGGAGAAAGCATGTACCTATTGTAAAGGTCAATTGGGATGCCCGTAGAGGTCCCGAATTCACGTGAGAGGTTGAATCCACGATGAAAGAAAAGTACCCTTACTTATTTCAGTAAATCTCGGGTCGAGATTTATTTTAAGGGGGTGAGGATGTAACACCTCGAAAATTCACGTCCTATAATGTGTTGACACGTGTCATAAAGTTTGAACGTGTGAAAGAATGTTATAAAAGGACTAAAGTTGACAAACATGGAAAGTACGTGATTATACGGATTCTAAGTGTCAACAGTGAATAAATATACTTCATAATAACCCTACATGATGTTCATAACATCAAACGAATAAATCATGGATCATACGTAGCTAAAAGTGAGAGATTACAAACTACAGGGGTCAAATGTGTCAACATGTTAAAGATATACCTCTGAGTGATCTTTTGACAAAACCCGAAGCTTTGTAAATATAAATTATGCTCACTAGAATGCACGATTAAAATTTCATAAAGTTTCGTTATCGTATGAGAAAGTTATGATCAAATTCGTGTGCGAGGGGTTAAAGAGTTAACGTTGAAAGTTAAGGCTTTTCGGGTTAACCGGAAGTGTCCAGGGACTTGACAAAGTGGGTATAAGTCCTAAAGCCCTTGATGGTAATTAGAAGGGGGTCAAAATGCAATAAAAAGCTTGTTTGCCCTTTCAAATAAACCAAAGGCCAAGTTACAAAATAAATAAAAAATAAAATTCTGAATTTTAGACTCAAGCGGCCCGCTTGAGTTTCTGATAAATGGGAGGCGGGCCGCGTGGAGGCCCCAGATGCAGAAAAACGTGTTACTCGACTGTTCAGCCTTCTAAACGACTTGTAATGCATCTAAACCCTTCCAAGAGGCCCCTAAACGACCCCTAGACACTAGTGACACATGTTGGAAGGTTGTGGGCAGTAGTAGACTTGGTTGTCAACTAATTGTGGTGCCTAAATCCACTATATAAGGCCATGTAGTGCAACAATGTTCCACACACCATTTCCTGCATTCTTGGATCAAATCTGGAGCTCTCAAGCAGGTCCAACTGATCCTAAATCGTGCATAGGACTCTTGTAAGTCTGCTAGTTCTTGTTTGTTTGAGTTTAGCTTAGTTAATTAGCTAAAAGTCAAACCGTCGTAATTACGGTTTGACTTCGAGATTAGTCAATAATGGCTCAGTCTTATCTCGAATTAAAAGTAGTTTTAGAATGGTATTTATGTGGGTAATAAAACCCCAAAAGGGTTTCCCCTGATCACCATCCTAAGCAGGTCAAATGTCGGGTCAAACCTTTACTTAGAAAGTCAACATAATGCTTAAAATGTCATTTATGCATAATTAGCTATCTAGAACATATGTAACCTGTTTGAACATTGTTATAACTTAGAAATAAGTGTAAGAACATGTCCCAACATGTTCAACCCGACTATTTCCTGTTTAGACCCGGTTCGGAACCGAAAGTCACATAGTTTGACTTTCCCGTTGACTTTCAGTTCTGACCCGTTTGGGCATATTTTAGAAATGCCTCAGAGCTTAAATTGGATTAGGATACATGTTAGAACAACCCTCTGTGATCATACACCTTGGTTCACTAGTTATCCAATTAATATGCATATTTCCTTTAGTTGCTCATACGTTGACCGTTATGCCCTTATTACCTTAAAACATGATTTATGAAAATGTAAAAGTGTAGAAACCTTAGTTACTGATATATAAACTGGTATGCAAAGTTTGACATCAGTTTGACTTGTAGATTTAGAGTTATGCTCAATATCGCAAATCTAATGCTTTATGTAAATAAAATGACGTAATTAGCGTATAGCCTAGTTAAGCCTACTTTTTGGTATCAAACTTAATACCCACTAATGTAATATAATATTTTGAGATTTTTAAAGATTTTTAATTAATTTTAGGCTGAGCATAACTAGGAGTCGTAGGCTTAATCCGGAAATTGTCGGTTTTGCCCTTACGGGCCATAAAATGAGTTTTACTTATCTAAACGACTCCAAACCTTTTGCTACTGATCACATATGTTAAATAAATTATTTTAAGCCTTCTGGAAATATAAAATATCAGATTTAAGTATAGAACCCGGAAATGGCCTTTAATCGCCATAAATAGCGTTTTTAACGCATAGTATGTCTTAAAAATCATATTGGACATACCCGGGTTGATACCTACTGATATATGAGGCAAATTATAATATTTTAACAGTAAGCAAAGGTTGATAAACTCAGACTTCGTTTTTTTTGAGCTTTTCGGCTTATGTGAAATTACCAAAATACCCCTACGGGGCGTAGTTTGGTTAAGAATGATAAATTTCACATATATGCCTTAGCCTACTGTTATAACCCATCAAATTTAGTATGTTTGCTGTTTACATCAGACCTGTAACTCAGTTAAACATCTAAGCGCTTTTACAAACTTTAAAATGACCAAACTACCCCTACGGGGCATAGTTTGTGTTTAAACTAGTTCGGGGCATAACGAAAGACATCCTATTGATGTCACAACATATTTGAAGCATATTAACTTAGGAAACCTGTATATGGCTCTTACGGATACCCGTTACGCATTTTACGCGTTCGATTCGGCTTATGTAACAAGTTTACATAAATTAGCCGAAACGGGTCAAACCTTATCGGTTTAATCTCAAAATCCAGAATGTGGATGAAGGACCCATATTAAACAAGTCTCTGAACTTGTTGGGTCTAAATCACATTCAATCCGGTCTTCGCTTAATCGTGCGTACGAACCGTATCCTTGAAACTAGCCGGTCTAAGCTTAAGCTTAACTAAAGACCCGTTAGGATTCTAATAGGTTATTAAAAACCTTCGTTCCAGATTAGGAGCCCAGTAAAAGCTATCTGTACTTGCTGATTTGATATACGGCTGGGATTGAATTTATATTTAGCTCAGGTAAATACTTTTAACTTATTTTCCCTATACGGGCTTGGGTTACGGTATATAGCGTACCGCTTGATCGGGCATCAAATCTTCCATCGCTTAGGTGGTTAATTGAATAATTTGATCGGCTCATTTTAAACAGATTTGTTTACTTTAAAGCCTTTGGGGGGTTAATGACCATGTCCCGGATATCCTTGGCATTATCTTACGAGATGGCCACGACCTGAGCACGGGGTGTAGGCGTACACCTGTCAGTGTATAACTCTAGAATTGTGGTGTGTCTATTGATCCTTAACCCGGATACGTTCCGGGCTACTGAACGCATAAGTAACATGTAAATCGTTCACAAGATTATAATATTAAATAATTCTCCCAAGTTAAAAAGATTAATTTTGCCTCTGTGCATTTTAATCAATGTGTCAAGATATTTTGTGCCACGTGCATTCAAAACAATTTACAAACTCTTTTTCCAAAATGAGTCAGTTGAATGTATTTACCAGTGTAAACTGACGTATTTTCCAAAAAGGCTAAATGCAGGTACTATACGAACTTGGCTGGATAATTCTCCTTAGCATCAATAGAAGTCTCGCAAGCTTAAGATGCCTAAAAAGTCTGTTGAACTATTGTTCCATTTTATGTACGATCCTTCTGTGGATAAACTTCCGAATATTGTGACATTTGATATTACAATAATAAATTCGGTTGTATTATATTTTCAATTGCTTCCGCTGTGTTTGATAATATTGTGTTGTTTGACTATTATGTTGCCAACCATGACGTCACGATACTCCCCACCGGGCCCACCGGTGACACGTGGAAATCGGGGTGTGACACAATCGCTACTCGTTATTCGCACCCGCAATTCTCGATCGCAATCGTGGCTTTGAAAGATAGGTGAATACATGCAATATATGTAGGTGAATACGTGCAAAATATAGTGTAATATGTGATTGCGGTGAGCTATGTGTTTACGTGCTTCTGTGCTTATATGTTTATGTGTTTCTGTGCTTATGTGCATATGTGCCTACGTGTTTTTGTGCCTATTTGTTGATGTGTTCCTGAGCTTTACCTATTAGTAGTACGTGGTGAGGTGAGATTCGAATACATAGTGTCTGAATCCTATGACGATGTCTGCTGCAGACAATGTCGTCGTTTGAATCTCACGCTTCCCGTGCCGCTCGTCGAAACCACGCTGACAAGCGTATCACTTCTAAGGCTACTTCTAAGGCTACTTTTAGCTTCAGTGAACTAGTCGCAAAGCAGATGGCTAAGGTCATTCCTTAAATTGTCAGTGAACTTAATGAAAACGCTAGCAAGTCCTTTGAGGAATCAAGGACTGACTCGCCTAAGGCTACTTTTAGCTTCAAGCAGTTTAAGGGCTGTGGCCCCAAAGACTTCCCTGGTGAAGATGGGCCTACTGCCATGTCTCAATGGTTCGATGCAATTGAAGTCACTCTGCGCCAAAGCGGCTGTCCTGATAACCTACGCACTGTCAACGCAACTGGCGTTTTCCAGTCCAGGGGTCTGGACTGGTGGACTGCCAAAAGGAACAGGCGAGGGAATGACGCAGCCTCTGGGCTTACTTGGGAAGAGTTGAAGAAAATCATGATGAAGGAATTCTGCCCTGCCCATGAGCTTCAGAAGTTGGAGGACGAGTTTTGGAACATTAAGCAAGAGGGTGGCGACAATGCTTGTCTAACTGCTCGCTTTAAGCAGCTTAGCATAATCTGTCCTGGTCAAGTCTCTACTCCGGACATCACCATCAAGAAATACATCCGTGCTTTACCAGATTGTGTTGCTGATTTTGTGCAAGCCGACAAGACAACAACCATCGAAGAGACTTATCTGCTCACTGCCGAGATTAATGACAAGCGAGTTAGGGCTGGTTACTTCGATAAAACCCACAAAAGTCTTCATCAAGTTACCGCTGCTCCCACCGCTGAAAGCACCGCACCACAAGCTTCCAAGTCTTCAAACCGAAAGCGCAAGAACAACAACAACAGCAAGAACTATGCTGTCACAACCACTCCTCTCAATGTTGTTCCTGTCCAACATCAGAACCAGAACCATCAGGTAGCAGCACCAGTGACCAATGCACCGACGGCCAAGCATGCATATACTGGACCACACCCGTTGTGCCCTACCTGTACTTATCATCATCCTGCTGAGATTGCATGTCAATTTTGTGTTCACTGCAACCTTTACGGCCACTTTACTGTCAACTGCCGTACTGGTCCCCGTCAAGCTCAAGTTCAAGCTCCTGCTCTACCAGCTCCTCAGGGACAACAAGCAGCTCCTGCTCCCGCTGCTCACGCAAGAGCCTGCTATGCGTGTGGTGATCCTAACCATTTTGCCAATGTATGCCCGAACAGAGTGGTGAAGCAAGAGCCACATAAGCAGCCAGCGCAACACCAACAGCCGCAGCAGCCAGCTCAGCAAGCACCCCGTGGGTGAGTTTTCAACATCAACGCCCGTCAGGCCCAAGCAGACAACAACGTGGTTAATGTTACGTTCCTCGTAAATGGTATATATGCTTCGTGTTTGTTTGACACTGCAGCCGATAACTGTTTCGTATCGTTCGAATTCGAAAGGCTCCTAAACCGTAAACGCGTTAACCTCCCATCAACATTCGACGTGGAAGTTGCCACTGGAAGAACCGTCACTATTAGTTCCGTTCTGCGTGACTGTACTCTTAAGCTCAACAGTCACGTTTTCCCTATCAATCTTATCCCGATGCAGCCTGGTTGCTTTGATGTTATAGTAGGCATGGATTTCCTCCAGGAGAATCATGCTGAAATTGTTTGTTTCGATAAAATGATTCGTTTCTCTCTCGCAAACGGTGACAAATTATGTGTCTATGGCGAAGTTGCTTTGAAGAAGTTGCAACTCATGTCATGTGTCCAAGCTAGCAAGTATCTCCGCAAGGAATACCAAGTTTTCTTGGCGCACATCGTAGTAGCGGAGAAGGAAAAGAAAGAGAAGGCAAAGGAAAAGGTACCTATGGTTTGTGATTTTCCTAACGTCTTTCCTGATGATTTACCTGGTTTACCGCCCACTCGTGATATCGATTTTCAAATTGACCTCATTCCTGTAGCAAATCCTGTCGCTAGAGCGCCTTATCGTCTCGCTCCATCTGAAATGCGCGAATTCTCGAGTCAGCTCCAGGAATTGCTTGATAAAGGCTTTATTCGCCCTAGCACCTCTCCGTGGGGCGCACCTGTCCTTTTCGTTAAAAAGAAGGACGGATCGTTCCGGATGTGCATCGATTATAGGGAATTAAATAAGCTTACCATCAAGAATCGCTATCCCTTACCTCGAATCGATGATTTGTTTGATCAATTCCTAGGTGCTACGTGTTTTTCCAAGATCGACCTACGCTCTGGTTATCACCAGTTACGAATCCAAGAGGAAGATATACCCAAAACTGCTTTTCAAACCCGATACGATCACTACGAGTTTGTTGTTTTGCCTTTTGGTTTAACTAACGCCCCCGCATTCTTTATGGATCTAATGAATCGAGTGTGTAAACCCTTTCTCGACCACTTCGTCATCGTGTTTATCGATGATATCCTGATCTATTCCAAGTCAAAATCCGAACATGCGCAACATCTCCGTTTGGTTCTTGAATTACTCCAAGGGAATCGCCTCTACGCCAAGTTCTCCAAGTGTGAATTTTGGCTTGAGGAGGTTCAATTCCTCGGTCACATTGTCAATAGTCAAGGTATTCATGTCGATCCTGTGAAGATAGAAGCAGTCAAGTGTTGGGTTACACCAAAGAACCCGTCCGAAGTTTGTTCTTTTCTCGGATTGGTGGGTTACCACCGTCGATTCATCGCCAATTTCTCTAAAATCGCTGTTCTTCTCACCTCTCTTACGCACAAGGACAAACCTTTTGTTTGGGGAACCGAACAAGAGGAAGCCTTCCAAAAGCTCAAACTCATGCTTTTCAATGATCCCGTGCTTGCTTTACCTGATGGAAACGACGACTTTGTAGTCTATTGCGATGCCTCTAACCTTGGTCTCGGTTGTGTTCTTATGCAACGGGACAAGGTTATCGCGTACGCCTCTCGTCAGCTAAAGATCCACTAGAAGAACTATACAACCCACGATCTCGAGCTTGGTGCAGTTGTTTTTGCGTTAAAAATTTGGTGACACTACCTTTACGATACCAAGTGTATGGTCTTCACCGACCATAAGAGCCTACAACACATCTTTAACCAGAAGGAGCTGAATATGCGCCAACGCCGATGGTTTGAACTCCTTAATGATTACGACTGTGAGATTCGTTACCATCCAGGCAAAGAAAATGTCGTTGCCGATGCTCTCATTTGACGAAGCTATTTGCATAGCATTCGTAATACTCAACCCCAGCACAATCTCGAAACTCTCATCTGTGACGCCCAACATGCTTGTTTTACCGAACGCACTTTGAAGAAAGAAAGGATTATCAATAACGGCGAACAACTAGTGAATAAATCGAATGGTATATTTCACTATCTAGATCGAATTTGGATTCCCAAACTCACCAATTTAAGAGAGATTCTGCTAGATAAAGCCCACAAGTCTCGATATTCCATTCATCCCAGTGCCGATAAGATGTACCAGGACCTTTGCTACAGGTACTGGTGGCCGGCCATGAAGAAAGATATCGCTATCTATGTTTCGAAGTGCCTAACATGTTCGAAGGTCAAGGCTGAACAGCAACGCCCCTCTGGCTTACTCGGGCAACCCGAGATCCCTATGTGGAAGTGGGAGAGTATAGTTATGGACTTCATAACGAAACTTCCACGCACGCCATCAGGTCATGATAGCATTTGGGTTATCGTTGATCGTATCACCAAATCCGCTCACTTTCTGCCGATACGGGAAGACTATAAGGTCGAACGATTAGCACGGATCTATACCGACGAAGTCATTTATCGACACGGGACACCTCGTGACATCATCTCTGACCGCGATGGTCGATTCACTTTGCGCCTCTGGGAAACGTTTCAATCTGCTCTCGGTACTACTCTCAATCTTAGTACTGCTTTTCATCCCCAGACCGACGGTCAGACTGAACGCACGATCTGTATGAAGATATGCTTCGCTCGTGTGTGATAGATTTCGGTGGTATTTGGGATTTGCATTTACCTTTAGTCGAATTCTCGTACAATAACAGCTATCACTCTAGCATCCAAATGGCACCACTTGAGGCATTATACGGAAGAAAATATCGATCGCCTATTGTATGGCATGAGATCGGGGATGCGCAAATTACCGGTCCTGAGTTATTGCAAGAAATGACTGACAAAATCCTCCAGATTCGAGACAACCTCCTGAAAGCTCGGAGTCGTCAAAAGAGTTATGCTGATAGACGCCGCAAGCCCCTTGAATTTGACGTTGGCAATCACGTACTCCCAAAGGTTGCACCTTAGAAGGGGGTAATCAGATTCGGCAAGAAAGGAAAGCTCGCACCTCGATATGTTGGACCCTTTAAAATTCTGGAGAGAATTGGCAAAGTGGCCTACAGACTCGAACTACCGGAGGAACTCAGCAACGTGCATCCGACTTTCCACATCTCAAACCTCAAAAAGTGTCCAGCCGACCAGGATTTACATGTCCCTCTTGAGGATCTACAAGTGGACGAAACATTACACTTTGTGGAAAAGCCAGTGGAGATCATGGATCGAGAGACCAAGAAACTTCGACGCTCATGCATTCCCATTGTGAAGGTTTGCTGGGAAGGCAAACGCAGCGCTGAGTTCATCTGGGAACTCGAAAGTGATATGAAGGCTAAATAGCCACAACTGTTTGTTACGCATGCGCCTTAAATTTCGGGACAAAATTTCCTAAAGTAGGGGAGGCTGCAACAACCCAACTTTCGAAGTCAAACTCAAAGTAAGAAAAGATTGCTAATTGGATCTGTCATTCCTTGCTTAATTATTACTTGTACACTTTGCCTCGATAATCGACACTCGCTTGACGCTATTTGTTTTTACGATTATTTAATACGTGAAGTAACAACGCGATAAACTTAACTAAATGCTAATCTACTTAACGCTATCACATCGCTATCGCATCGCAATCGAATTACAGGTTCTGAATATTTTTTTTTACGTGTGTGTGCTATTATGTGCTTTACTTGTGTGTGCTTGTATATGTATTGTGGGATGTTAATCGCAAAGGCAACCGCAACTCTATCGCAACGCAATCTCATCGCGAACTCGAAATCTAAGGTTTACTTTCATGATTATTAGTAGTTATATTATTTTTGTAACTAATGTGTAATACCTTCGCATCGCTTACTCGAAACGCATCGCAATGCTCAATGCATGAAACGGAAATTCAGAAACCAACCCACTCAAGCCATCCGATCGAAGGACCATTCGATCGAATGGTCATCCGTCCGGATGACCATCCGATTGGATGGCCATCCGATCGGAAGGCCCTCCGACTGAATCACTTACACAGCCTTTCTTCTCCTCTTGCCTATAAATACCACCAGTCACATCAGCTTTTCACTAATGTGACAGCCCTTCTCCGACTTAGCTTGTTCTCAAGCTATTTTCTCTCGATTCCTCGCGATTCTTGTAAGTTTTCATCTCAAATCTTGTACTTCTTTGATCTATACACACTACTTCATCTTTTCCACCAACAAATCTCATCATTTCACCATGAAATCCATCTGATTCGGGCTGTTCTAGGATAACGTCATCATAGGTGTTCATGAACACCAAAGTGTGACCTCATTCCACCAAGAACAACTCAAATCTAAGGGATTTCCACAATGTTTAAACACTGATTTCACCTAAATCTGAACATTTCGCTAGTGTTTCAAACTTTTCTTCAACTTTTTCAACTTTTTACTCAAAACCGTTAGAATCTGGAGTAGTTCAGGTTCACCACTCATTCTCTAGTGTAGACCCAGACTGAGAATGGATTCCTAACAACGAGACGACCGATTCACGGGTTGAACATAAAATCCCGTCAAGAACAGTCACCGAACGAACAGGGTGATTCTCATCCGAAAGGATGACTAGGCTTGATGTGGTTCTGTTGTTTGACACGGGGTCATACCGTCTCGGTTCAATCGCTAAACTTTCTAAACATAGCTGAATTTACAAACTTTTCAACTCGAACAGTCACTCGGACGAACGGCCATCCGATCAGATAGCCATCCGATCGAATGGCTATTCGACCCAGTGACTTATGTTGTTTAACACTTAAACAATTTCAAAAGTTTCAAAGAATATAGTCTCCACTCGGATTGCCATCCGAGCGGACGGCCGTCCGACCGGACAACCTGAAGGGTAGAGACATTCCATGTCTTTTAAAATGCTACAACAAAAACTTCAAAGTTCCATCATACACAAACACATCCATCCCAAACAAAGACCCTCCGACCGAATGGTCATCCGTCCGGACGGTCATCTGATCAGATCACCATCCGTCCCCACTTCACTCCGACACGCTGTTTAACGTGTCGTTCAATGCTCATACTGTCGTACTGTGTTCAGGCTAATATCTCAGCGCTCCCTTCAATCCAAGACTGTGTTTACTCGTTAAACACGATCTGTGAGTATACTCGATCCCTTTTTGCTTTAAGCACTTTTAGGTGTTACATACGTTACTTATATCAAAATCACAATCGACACACAACGCAAACACTTTTATACGCTAACCGCTACATGTTATTCGTTGAATGCTAGTATGTTATGTTTACACAGTGATTATTGCCTGACACCTTAGCAATGATAGTACTATAGTTTGGACTCAGCACCGGTCATGGACAGGGGTTGTTAAGGGATTTTCTTCACGTGTCACGGTGGTGATATATGTTGCGCATTCTACAACTTGCAGTCAAGTCTGTGCATATTTCATTGTCGATAACCTACCTGCTTCACATTATACATGTTACATGCTGGTTATGCGTAACTCGCTTTCGCTACTATTATACTATCAAACTTGTATGCTCACCTTTACACTATGTGTATTGAATGTTTTTTTAACGTATGTGACAGGTGTTTAGGATGCTTGCTCAATTTGCTGGAATCGAGCTAGGGGAGTCTAGAAACAAATCTAATAAAATCTGAGTTGTCGAAACAATTTGATTTGTCTTTGAGATACATTGTATGTAATAACTGTTTTATTTTGATATGTTATGGTATGGGACATAATGTTAAATATCTGGTAATGTAGTTGTTATGGATTCTCCTGGACAATCTGTTTCGCTCAGTGTCGCTCCCCGATGTTTCCGCCATCGGTTGGGGTGTGACACCAATGACTCGGAATTGAACGCGTGGCTAAATAGTTAACTTAGTGAGCATACCACGGTGCGGTGGAAACGGCTGGTAATTGTTCATCGGTAAACCTTTCATTAATCTCACTAGCATCATCGATTCCTTCTAATGGAATTCGGGATAAATGAACCGCCACAACATTTTCACATCCTTTTTTATCCCGAATTTCCAAATCAAACTCTTGTAGCAAAGCACCCAACGAATCAAACGGGGCTTTGCATCCTTCTTCTCCATCAAGTAATGAACCCCACTATGTTCCGAATACACAATCACTTTGCTTCCCCATATGTAAGACCGAAACTTGTCCAAGGCATACACCACTGCAAGCAGTTCCTTTTCGGTTGTGGTGTAATTCAGTTGCGCCTCGGACAATGTCTTGCTTGCATAGTAAATTACCACCGGCTTTTTATCAACTCTTTGACCCAAAACAGCTCCAATAGTCATATCATTAGCATCACACATGATCTCGCACGGCTTTGACAAATCTGGAGGTTGCAAGATGGGAGCTTTCACCAATCGTTCCTTCAAAACATTAAAAGCTTGTATACATTTGTTAATAAAATCAAAAGGGACATCTTTCAATAACAAATTACATAAAGGTTTGGTAATTACACTAAAACCCTTAATAAATCGTCTGTAAAATCCCGCGTGTCACAAAAATGACCTATTCCCCTTAACATTCTTTGGTGGAGGCAAGGATGAAGCAACCCAAATTTTCGCCTTATCTACCTCCATCCCCCGGTTAGAAATTACATGACCCAACACAATACACTCTTATACCATGAAATGACTTTCCCAACTTAGCATGAAATTTGTCTAGACACACCATTTTAAAACCTTTTCTAATTCGTCGAGACAAGACTCAAAATTTGGGCTAAAAATGGAAAAATCATCCATGAATACTTCGAGTGATTCCACGACAATCTAAAAAATGTTCATTATACATCGTTGAAAAGTGGCCGAGGCATTACGTAATCCAAATTGCATTCGACGAAAAGCAAAAGTTCCATATGGACATATAAACATGGTTTTGTGATGGGCATCCGGGTGGATTGCAATTTGATTATATCCCGAATACCCATCCAAAACATAATAACATTTTTGAACTGACAGTTTGTCAATAATTTGGTCAATGAAGGGTAATGGGAAATGGTCTTTAGAGGTAGCGGCGTTTAACTTACGGTAATCAATGCATACTCGCCACCCGGTGACAAGTCGGGTGGCGATTTGCTCGCCTTGTTCATCTTTTATCACCTAAATGTCGGCTTTTTTTGGCACTACCTGTGTCAGACTCACCCATGCACTATCTAAAATGGGGTAAATAATCCCCGCATCCAACCACTTGATTACCCCTTTTTTCACAACCTCCCTTAAGTTGGGATTTAACCTTCATTGTGTCTCTTGAGTTGGCTTGGCAACCTCGGTAGTAATAATCTTTTGCATGACAATTGATGGACTAATACCTTTCAATTCGGCTATCGTTCATCCTATGGCCGCCTTGTGAGCCTTCAACACCCTCAATAATCCCTCTTCTTGTGCCACATCCAAATTAGAGGCAATGATCACCGGTAAGTGTCATTATCCCCCAAAAAGTGCATACTTTAGGTGGCTTGGCAACTCCTTCAATTCCATTTGTGGTGGAAACTCCAACGAGGGCTTGCGTGTACCTGTTCAAAAAATCACAGACACACGTCTACAAAACATCTTCCTCATATTCATGCGGGTCGTATCCGTCAATTATATCTGCCATAAAACACTCATCACCACCAAAAGATTTAGAAACGTTAGTAAAAACATTTAACCTCATCTTCCTGTTACCGAGTGTCATGTCGACTGTCCCATATTGACAGTCAATCATGGCATAAGCGGTGTTCAGAAATGGCCGACCCAAAATAACATTTTATTGTTGAATTGGGTCCGAGGATATCAACCGGATAATAAAATTCATCAACTTTTGTAGGTCCCCTGGTTCGTACGGATCATCACAGAATTGTCAATCCAATCAAGAGTGCGGAATCCTCTTGATCAGAATAGCACAGAAACAAGTAGAAAACAGAAATTACTATCAACCGGGTTTCTATTGATTATCAATCACAAGTATTACAATCAATCAAACCCTAATTTCATCCAAGCTGTAAATGCTATCACGAAATCCCTCTAAAACTGTTTTGGCTGATTAACCTAAACCCTAATGCAAAGCCTTGTTTATATAACACAAGGTTTGCTACTTAGGCTAGGGTTTCCTTCATGGGCAAGCCCAATTCGTCCCCCCTTGACCCAATGTGGGTTTTGTTTAGCTCAAACTCTATTATTTCACTAATACAAAGCTAAACCCGCTAACCGTTTATCGTTTAACTAATTACAAGATATCCAAAGACCAAATCTAAGCTATTGTCACTAAATATGAACCAACAAACTCCCCCTTGACAATAGCTTCGTAAAATAACTTTGTCTTCGGTCATCTTTCATTCTTCAAGTAGTCTTGCAATGTCTTTGGTCTTTGCAAAGTTCATGACAAGTTTTGTTAAAACGTTTAACGGTTGAAACTTTGTTTAGGACGTAGCAAGCTGTATTCACAGCTTCTCCCCAGAAAAGAACTGGAAGCTTTGAATCTGAAAGCATAGTCCTAGCGGCTTCAATCAACGTCCTGTTTTTCCTCTCAGCTACTCCATTCTGTTGAGGTGTATAAGGAGCAGAATATTGATGTTCTATTCCCTTGCGAAGACAATAGAGATCTAGAATCCGATTCTTGAACTCCGTGCCATTACCACTCCTTATCCTCTTGATCCTTGCTTCATGGACGTTCTTCAATTTTGTAAAAAGATCTATCAGCATCTCTGTTGTCTCATCTTTTGTACCTAAAAAGAAAACCCATGAATACCGTTTGTGACAACTAAACAATAGTATTTTCCACCTATGCTCCTCACGTTCACTGGACCGAATAAATCCATGTGAAGTAATTCATAAGGGGCATCTATGGAATTTACTGTTTTAGATTTATGAGGTTTCTTGTGTTGTTTTCCCTTTTGACATGGAAGACATTTATCTTCCACGTGAAACCTCTGCATTGGAACCCCTTTCACTAGTTCATTTTTAATAATGTAATTCATTTTGCGGTAGTGAATATGGGCCATGCTTCTGTGCCACAACATCGATTCAGCTTCAGATGCTTTTGATAGTAAACACGCCACCACAGCAGTCGGATCCTTAGCACCCATGTCCATGACATAAGTGTCATTTCTCCTTGGCGCTCTCATCACTATCCAATCGTCCGGAATCACCAAACCTGGGTTCAACACTAATGCTTCAGTCTTGGTAAAATGGACCGAGTGACCCTTGTCGCAGACTTGTGACACACTCATAAGATTGTGCTTAAGCTGCTCAACATAGTTCACTTTGTCCAATGTGATATTCCCATTGGTCACTTTTCCTCTACCAGAAATCCTACCACCTTTAGCACCAGCAAAGTTCACATGTCTACCATCATATTCTTCAAATTCAGTCAACAATCTGACATCCCCCGTCATGTGCCTGGAGCAGCCACTATCAACATACCACAAGTTGATAATCCTCCTTAGCAGCTCCTGCACACACCAACCAAGAAATTAGTTAGATTGGGGGACCCAAGCCTTAATGGTCTTGGGTCGTCCAAATTCACCAACTACTGGAACATCCATCCAATATCCATTACTCCTAATTAAAGTCTTGGATCTCAGACCTGTTGATGGAATTTGATTTTGATTTCCACTAGGTCTACGGTCCTGAGGGTTCCTATATGTGTTTGGACTATTTGACCTTTGAAAATTTTGATTTTGGTATCTCGAGTTTTGATTCCAAGAAGCTTAAAAGTTATAATTTCTAAAGCCATTGTTATAAAAATTTCGACCACCATTATTTTGGTATCGATTTTGATATTGACCTTGACTTTTGAAATTATTTGAATTATAATTGTTCATTCTTGGTGAACTGCTTCTAGGTCTCTCATGTCTGCTTGATGTAGATTCAGGCTGAAATCTTGGTTGATTTCTTTGAAAACGAGGAACTTGTGGAGTTCCTTTTTCAGCCTTATCTACACCAACAACAACATTCTCTGGTTGCTTAGGAGCAGATTTCTTTGGAGAATTTGACATTTTCTTCACATTATCACCACTTTTCTCTGGTGATTTCTCTCTCTTTCTTTCCCTAACTTGTGCGTCAGACTTTTTGTTAGGACAGAAGCTAGCTACATGTCCCTTTGTGTGACACTTGAAGCACGATCTCTTTTTCGAAGACTTCTTATCTGAAGCCTTTGAACTAGATCCTGGTTTTGATGATGATGCCTTAGAAGGATTTGGTTCAGTTTGCTTAGTTTCTGATTTTTCGACGTTTTTGTTTTTAGCAAACTCTACATTAGATTCGTTTTCAATAACAGCTGTTTCGTTTTTCATGTCACTTCCTTGAACAAAATTAACCTTTTTAACAAAAGTTGGATTGTTATTCTTAGGATGTGAAGTTTTCTTTTTCAAAACAGGTTTGCTGTTTATATCCTTCTTAGCATCATCACTCTCAGACACATTACCTTGACTTGATGTGGAACTACTTGGTGATGTTGACACAAAGTCTATGAGCTCATCTTCATCAGGCAAGAAAGAATAGTCATGACTAACAGGAGGTGGAACTTCATTGAAACCATGGAATCCCACACTGGTTTTGTCATTACTTTTCTTCAAGCCACCCATCATATGTTTCATTACAAAAGCAGATTCCCTGAATTGACCTAATTTCTTTTCAAGTTCAACAATTTTGAGTTGTGCATCTGACAACTCTTTGCATTTTTCAGAAATCTCTTTTGATTTCTTAGCCATCATGTCATGAGCTAAGTCTATGACTTGAAGTTTTTCGTTTAGTTTGCAGGTTAAAGCTTCAATTTCAGCTTTATAGCCTTTTATCTTCTTCAAATATAACGACTCATTTCTTTTAGAAAAAAAGTTTGATTCTTTTATGTTAGACATGTCGTTTGCCAGACTTTGGTTTTGTGTTAACAACCTGTCAACCTCACCCTGTAATTCATGACATTTTAAACACACAGAATTAGTAGAGTTACTTACCTCTCCTGTTGATTTGTCTGAGTTGGCCTTGAGAGCAGCAATTTGAGCTTCCATTCTTTTGTATTTTGCATCTCTCTCTTCAGCTTTCCTTTCCTGGTCAGACTTTGGCTTTTCCTCTTCAGCATCTGTTGTCTGATCAGCCTTATTTTTCTCAGCTTCACTTTGTTTCTCAACTTTAGCATCCACCTTTGCTTCAGCATCTTCACCGTTAGCTTCAGCATCATCAATGGGCACTATCTCTACCATGAATGCCTGAGTGACATTCTTATCATCTTCCAAATGGACACTCCAGTCATATGATCCCTCTCGTGCTGTAGAGATCAAAGCCCTTGAGTTAGAGTTGTTTGATGCATGTCTATTGTTTGAACTCTGACTCGAAGTCTCTTGCTTTTTTTTTTTACATTCCCTAGCTAAATGTCCATAACTTTGATAGTTAAAGTACCTCACTTTGGTCTTGTCAAAACCAACACTCTTCCCTACAAACTTCCTTCCTGTTCTGTTCATAAACCTCTTCACTCTCCTGAAGATCATAGCCATTTGCCACTATAGATCCATCTCTTCCAAGTCATCAGGGTCAATTTGATCATAATCTTCATCTAACGTGGCAGGATCAGATATCTTTCCCTGAATGTAGTTCTCATACGAAGAAACGAATGAGGCAAGTAGAGCAAGATGTTCTTCAGCAGACTTCACACTCATAGGCATCGACTTTGTACTGCCACACTGCTTAGAAGGTGATGTTCTCTTAGCTCCTGTTGATCCTTCTGAAGTAACTACAAAACACACATCACCATCCTCATTCACTGTGAGACATGATAGAAACGCAGTAGCAGAGTCACTAGAAGCGTTGTGAGACAAAGAAGATGGAAGTCCATTGTAAACTCCCGGATCCTGAACCCGATCATAGCATGTTTCCTTCTTCTTCATGTTGAGCTCATAAGCTCTTAGCTTACCAACAACCTCTTCAAGATCTTTTGTCACATAATCTGCTTCCCCTTTAATCATAAGAGTGTAAATATCCCACTTTGCAGGTAGAGCATCAAGCAGCTTGTCATTGATCTCTATGTCAGTATAACTATCTATGTCATAGTTGTCCAACTCTGACATGAGATGATAGTATCTAGTGATGATATCTTCAAGTGACTCATTTCTCATGCACTTGAAGACAGCAAACTGCATTTCCTTGATATCGCTTTTCTAATGCATCCCACATATCCTTTGAATTAGTGTACTTCTTAAAGGTATGCTTGATGCCATCAGGTAAGGACGTTTTTATTGCATCTAAGGCTCTCTTTTCAGCCTCATACATCTTTTTATCAGCCTCTTGCATGTTCACATAGGCTGTTCTACGTGGTCTGCCCTCAAAATCGTGTGTGGGGTTTGTGTACCCATCTACAATACAGATCCACATGCATGCGTCCTGATATTCAATGAAGGATTTGAACCTGTCCTTCCATGTCAGATAATTTTCCACCTTCATCATCTTAGGTGGTTTGTTTGTGGTACCAACCTCATGCTCCATCCTCAAAAGTGCATTCAAATTCGTCATGTTCGACATTTTAACGTAACAGACTGGTAAAACCGTACAAAAAGTGTCCGAAAACTGTGGTTACCAAATTACACCGTTAGAATCGTCTTGAAAAGACGAATCCAATGATATATAATGTCACAAACTGTGGGATTTTTTTCCTAAAAATCCAAGCAATTCAACGGTGCAAACGGTTTTGTCATATGAGCTACGGGTCAAATTCTATTCACGAAAACGTTAAATCCTCTATACGTATCTAATTACTCCACAAAATAAAATACTCCACTTTTTTTAAATACTCTACTAAATTCGCTAGAAAGCCAGGCTAACTTCGCTGCTTAAATTCCCTGTCCACTAAGGTTGTTTAATTATGCTGGTTAACCAAATACGCTACCTAGACAAGTTCGTTGTTTAACTACGCTCAGATTAATTTCGCTGGTAATCAGTTCGCAATCACGACGGCATTTAAATTCGCCGATCACCGTAATAATGTCACGCTGAGGACAATTAAAACGGTTACCAAAGTCGCCTTTGGATTTTAAATTCGCTGGTCAACCAGTGTAGATGTTAAATTCGCTGGTAAATATGGAAATTCAATCTGTTTGAAATTTCTGAAGGTTTTCCAGATTCTTCTAACAGTTTCCTGCAAAATTAAACAACCAAATCAGCCCAAAATTTTTGAAAATATAAAGAACACGAAGAACAGTCTACGAATCTTCAAGTCTTTCTAGCCAAATTTCTCAACCAATCAACCAGAACAATCCCGAAAACCTGCAAATCAACAAAATCAAACACGCAGATTGATCAAAACACAAACAAAAAATGCACAAATAAATTAGAAAATTAAGAATTTCGAAAACCCTAGTTTTCAGGTTTCAAAATTTTCGAAAATCTTCCTGTTTCTGCAGCCAACAATTCTAAACCGAGCTTCTTCAAGAGCCTAACGCTCTGATACTAATTGTAGGTCCCATGGTTCATACGGATCGTCACAGAATTGTCAATCCAATCAAGAGTGCAGAATCCTCTTGATCAGAATAGCACAGAAACAAGTAGAAAACAGAAATTATTATCAACCAGGTTTCTATTGATTATCAATCACAAGTATTAAAATCAATCAAACCCTAATTTCGTCCAAGCTGTAAATGCTCTCACGAAATCCCTCTAAAACTGTTTTGGCTGATTAACCTAAACCCTAATGCAAAGCCTTGTTTATATAACACAAGGTTTGCTACTTGGGCTAGGGTTATGGGCAAGCCCAATTCGTCCCCCTTGACCTAATGTGGGTTTTGTTTAGCCTAAACTCTATTATTTCACTAATACAAAGCTAAACCCGCTAACCGTTTATCGTTTAACTAATTACAAGATATCCAAAGACCAAATCTAAGTTGTTGTCTCTAAATATGCACCAACAACTTTAACAATAACATCCCGCACAATCTCTCGGGGGAGCTTATGAGACAAATCGGCTAGAATAACCGTTGTCTCAACCCACATTAATGGACCAAAATCGTATTGGTCATATAAGCCCCCCGGTAAAATACTCAATCCAGCTCCAGATCTAGTAACGCCCTTGACATTTGAAAATTTCCAACTTGAATTTTTATAAGAGGCGTTCCCGGATCTTGGAGCTTAGGAGGGAGCTCCCCTTTTAAAACCGCCCTTACCCTATCCATTAAATCGACTCATTTAGGTACTTTTTGTTGCCACTTTTGCGTACAAAGTTCTTTTAAAAAATTGGCATACGCGGGCACTTGTTTTATCGCTTCAAGTAACGGAAGATTAACTTTCACTTGTTTAAACACTTCCCACATTTCCTCCTTTTAAGGACCCCTTTTTGAAATACAATTCTTTTTACCCAGGTCTACCAAAGCCAAAGGGAATAGGACTTGACCAGGTCCCCCTTCCTTGTTTTTATCTTTTGCTTCTTCAATTATTACCAGTTTTTCAAAATTGGGTTTTTTAGAAGAATTTGTAGGTGTGTCATTTTCTTCATCACTTTCTAAACCCGTGATATCCTCAACCACCCCATCAACCAAACCCGGTGACGGGTTGGTTTTATACTCTTTTCCACTTCTCAAAACACTCACATGATTAGTACTAATATTATTATGAGATGAACTATGAGAAGGGTTTACCTTAGTATCGCTTGGTAATTGAGCTTTACCTTTTTTCAAGTCCGCCACTTCGGTTGTGAGTTGACCCATTTGGGTGGTCAAAGATTGAATTGCCTTATCCCGGATTTCATCCTCTTGAATGCGAGCATCATCTATTTGGTTCCTCTTTTGCATCTCCATTTGCATCGCCTTCAACATCTACATAACTTCATTTCTACCCGAAGACCCACCATGTTCTTGATCCGTTTGATATTGCCTTTGAAACCCTTGGTTGTTCCCGCCTAGATAAGCACCTTTGTGATTAAACGGGTGGCGCGGAACAAAGTTTCCTTGGTTTCCTTGAAACTTTGGGTTTGCTTGATTCGATGAGTTTCCGTATCTAAAATTCGGATGATTTCGTAACCTGGGGGGTATGTGTTTGAGTTCATATTGTAGTTTCTACCACCGCCACCTTAACCTGTAATCGCATTTACTTCTTCATATTGCCCTCCACCTCCTTGGCAATTTTCGGTCGCATGCCCCAATTCGTTGCAAATTGCGCAAACATCATAAACTTGATTTGTAGTTTGCACATTAACCTCCTCCGCCGCATGCACTTGGGTTCTAGTAATGGCCGGTCTCGCTCTCCTCGATGATTGATCCTTTCACTTTGATGTGACCGCCATTTGTTCTAAAAATGCCCAATCGTCTTGCTTGTAATTGGTACCGAATGTACCATTCGTGATAGATATTAGATCACTAGCATCTTCGGAATTTAACCCTTCATGAAACGCATTCAACAACTCCCACAACTCGATCCCATGATGAGGGCAATTTTTAATCATCAAGTTGAACCGTTCGAAAGCTTCGTGAAATATCTCACCTTGTTGTTGTTGAAAACTTCTCAAGCTTCTTCTCGCATCGTTGGTCTTTTGGGCCGTGAAAAATTCTTCTAGAAATCTTTGTTGCATCTCCGCCCATGTGTAAATCGAAGCTGATGGTAAAGTGTATAAACCATCTCTTCACTCTATCTTCCAACGAAAACTGGAATAGTACCAACCTGACCTCATCCGACGAGAACCCTTGCCCACCGATAGTATTACATATGGAATCATATGCCTCCAAATGAAAATAAGGTTCCTCCGTTGCTAGACCCTTATATTTCGATAAACTTTGGAGGGAATTCGTTCTAACCTCAAATGTCCTCCCTTGATTGTTTTGAGGAATAACTATCAGTGATAGATTGTTAGTAATGACCGGATGAAAATATGCTCCAATACCCCTCACGGCATCCCAGTTATGTCTTCGTGACACACCCAATCGAACTCTTGGATGTGGTGGACCCATTGGTCTTTGAACCGGTCTTTAAGGCATGAATTATTGTGGTGGTGGTGGTTGATACATTTTCCCCACTTGTTGTTGAGGAACTTATCTTTGAATTGGTGGCCCTTGTGGTGGCAATTGTTGTGGAACAATTTGTTGTATAACTTGTTGTTGTTGAGGAGGTCTACCAAAACCTTGCATCCCTTGACCTTGACCTTGAACATACGTGTAATCCCCCTGATCTCCATTACCCCCATAAACATACGCTTCTTCTTCATAACCCGTAAATTCTTCATCATAACAATCATCAAAGCCATCTCTTCTAGCTCCTAAAGTTTGCAAAAATTGAGGTTATTGATATTGTACTCCCGGTTGTAGTGGTTGTTGGAATGAAGGGGTAGCATGGACTATGGATGATGTTGGTTGAAATGGATGTGGTGGTGGTATTTGTTGTGATGAAGATGATTGTCCGGATGATGGGAAGAAAGATGAAAATGGTGGAACAGTTGATGAAGGGGTATAGCTAAATGAGTGTTCGGTTTGGGTACTTGTGGGTAATGTGGTATTGGTTGGTTTAAGCTCATGTGTTGGTGTAGGAATGGTAGTAGAATTTGGTGGAGGTGTGATTGGTGTTGTTTGACCCGTAGTGGGTGGTGGTGGATCCATTTTATTGATTGGTGTAACTGGTGTAGTAGGTGTAGTAGGTGAACCACTGATTTTGTTTTCCCGTAACAAGACTCGGTTTCTTCGCAAAGTTTGCTCAATTTCCGGATCGAATGATAGAGGTGATAGCTTGTGAGAACCTCTAGTATGCATGCACCGGTAACTACCGCACACTAAACGCAACCAGCGTAAACCCGAAAACTAGCAAACTAAAACTATAAAAGATAACACGCATTGCGCACTACTCCCCACCAACGGTGCCAAAATTTGATGTGAGGTCGAAGTCTCACTCAAATTTAATCCAAATACTACTAATAGCTAGCGGTAAGTGGGTATCGAACACAGGGAGTTTATGGAATATGCGTTATCTAAATGGATTGCTAATTAATTAGATTAAAACTAAATTGCAAAAGTAAATTCAGAGATTTGGTTGATTGGTTTTAAGATTGAAAATTAACTAAACTAGATTACGAATCAAAGATTGGGTTTATGAACAGATTAAGAAAGAGCGACCATCCTAGGTTTCCGGTTTCAATCGACACTAGTGTTTGTATCCAACAAGAAAGAACCACATAGACATGGCTCGTGTGTAGTTACTTGTTTGTGATAAAAGGGAACTAAGTACTCGGATTACGAGAATGCGAGGTTGTTACTCGATGACCAATTAATCAATATCCAACCCTAATCCCTCCCATGATATCTCAATTGCCAACGACACCAAAAACGTATGGTTTAGACTATGATCAAAACATAAATTAACAATTTACAAACAAGCATCAACACACCATAACAAACAAACAAACATTGCAAGTTTATTGTTCTAGAAATTTAGATAAAAACACAAATGTCATAAACAAACCTTCGACCTAGGATGATCACCAACAAGTTTAGCCGCTCATGGTTTGGTACATCATCATCACATAAAGTTTAATGTTCATACGAATCAAAACACAAACCGAAATGTTTAGAACCCAACAACAAAGCCAAATTTCGCCCTAGAACTGCTCTCAAACGTCTGCCAATGATTAGGTACCCAAAATTCACAACCAACCACCATAAAAATGAGAGTTACACTTTTCACGCCAGCCTCCACCGTAAGCCACGGTGGCCACCATAGATTATGGTGGCTTGAGATTGCCTACGGTGGTGAACTGCTGTCTTTCGATTGGGAAAATAATGGATCAGGGGCCACCGTAGCTTACGGTGGCTACACTTTTCACGCCAGCCTCCACCGTAAGCTACGGTGGTCACCGTAGATTACGGTGGCTTGAGATTGCCTATGGTGGTGAACTGCTATCTTTCGGTGGGAAAATAGTAGATCAGGGGCCACCGTAGCTTACGGTGGCCACCATAGCTTACGGTGGCCACCGTAAGCTACGGTGGAGCCCTGATTCAGCTTCTTTGTTTTTTTTCCAAACAGCTCTCATCCATCATCTCGCATCCATCAGGTACATGCTTCCTTCTAAGTACTTTAATATCACTCTTTAATGCCCATTTATACCTGCAATGTCAAACGCACCGTAATTAT
>JARYGA010057467.1:0-24784 GCA_030545235.1 Helianthus tuberosus
GTGTTACCTATGCATGTTTATTTATGTTTTGTTGTCGCAATCAAGCGAACTCAATCGAAACTCGAATGCAATCGAATACAATCGAACTCGAAACTCAATCGAACTATTGTATTTAGTAGTTGGGACTAAAAGTAATTTGATTAGGAAACCCTATCGAATCGAACCGCTCGCAATCGAAATCGACTTAACGAAAATCGTCGCGTCAAACACTTGAACCAAGCGCCATCCGACCGGATAGCCACTATGTCTCAAATCAGGTGTCATCCGACCGGATCGTCATCCGAGCGGTGTGTCATCCGATCGGATAACCCTTTCCTCTTTTGGAATCCTATAAATACCCATGTCACTCTCCACACTTACTACTTTTGGCAAGTGACGTCCGAACAGCACGCTCTCCTCACCTTTTCTCCGATTTCTCTCGATTCCAGTAAGATCTCGTCCTAAATCTTGTACTTTCTTGATCTACACGCACTCCTACACCTTTCTATCTTTTAAATCTTAACTTTTAACCGTGAAATCACTAGATTTCGGGTGTTCTAGGATGATGTCATCATGTATTCTTCAAGAACTTCATGTTTTGGCCTCAATCCACCAAAAACAACTTAGATCTAACCGATTTCCACAAAGATCTTGTAAAGATCTCGACACAAGTGTGGTGAAGGAGGATAGAAAGATGGTTTTCAACTTTCTTTCAACTCTTTTGCACTCAATGTACTCAACACCGATAGGATCCGACCCTGATCTAGTCCTCTACTCTATCGTAGTATTGTACTAGCTCAAGATCCGGATTCTACCCACGAGACTACCGACTTCGGGTTAACCAAGAACAACCGTCTCGAACCGGTAACCGGCCGGACTAGGGTGATTCCTGGTCGGGTTGGTCATCTGGGTCGAACTAGGGGTTCTCTTGGCTAACACGTTGTCAAAGTGTCTCGACATAATGACAAACCATCAAAACGACCAAGTGTAGGATGAACGGAACAACCGTGATGGATTGCTATCTGACCGGATTGCTGTCCGACCGGATAGGTCATCCGAACGGATCACACTTGGGTCCCACCTTTAAAACAATCTTTGCTGAAGTTTGAGTATCGAACGAATTGCAATCCGATCGGACGACCATCTGACTGGATTACTCTTTGGATCATGAGATACTAAGGCTTCAAAGACTTAAACAATTTTCAACATGTTCATTAACAGGGTTGCCACCCGATCGGATGGACATCCGATCGAGTGACGCTTCTGTTGTGAACTTGTTTTCACTAAGAAGTCTCACCATTAAGTTACCATCCGACCGGACTACTGTCCGACCGGATGACCACCCGAACGGATTGCCATCCGCACGACCCACCATCCGATCGAACGACTTGATGGATAGAGATACTTCAATGCTTTTAAAATGCTACAACGAAAACTTCAAAAGACAAGCCATCATACATAAACACGTTCTTCTTATAGGAAGAAACAATCCACTCGAATCGCCATCCGACCGGACCACTGTCCGACCGGATGACCACCCGAACGGATTGCCATCCGCACGGATTGTTGTCCGATCGGATTACCATCCGATCGAACCACCATCCGACCCTTCCATACCTTGTGACGTCTTACACATTGCTTATCGTTATGCTATCGAATCTATTCAGGCTAACCTTACTCGCTAAGCGCTCCCTTCAATCCATTAATCGCTGTGAGTATACTCGATCCCTTTTTGCTTTACGCACTTTTGGGTGTTACATACGTTACGAATATTCAAACTACAACAAATCACACTACTCAATACTATTTGAACGCTAACCGTTAATGCATGTTATACGTGGCTCATGAATGCTTGTTTGTTATGTTTACACATGGAATGCTGTCTACCTGCCTTAGCAACGATAGTACTATAGTTTGGACTCAGCACCCGTTCACACGGGGGTTGTTAAGGACAATTACTTGCATGGATTACGGTGGTAATCATGTATTGCGAACTGCCTCGGGCAGTCAACCCGCAGTCATTGGTATCGATGGATCTATGTCGATAACTAACGTGCTTCATTTCACTATGTGTACGTGCTGGTTATGCGTAAACGAATTCGAACTCTATATACTATTATCAAACTTGTATGCTCACCTTTACATTTTATGTATTGACTTTATTTTAGCGTATGTGACAGGTGCTTAGGAAGTTTACATGCTTAGCATGCTGTGAACTTGAGGCTAGGAAAGGTCTAGGATGCTCTCTGTGCTGTGATGAAATCGAAGCTAGGAAAAGAGGTCCTAGAAACCAATAAATAAACTATTTATGTTTAAATATGAGTTGTCGGAACATAATATTTGCCTAGATTTATGTCTGTAATAATTATTTTTGATGTTTGAGATACGGTATGGGACGTATTATTTAATTGAATAGTATTGATAATTGTTATGGAAACTTCTGGACAATCTGTTTCGCTCAGTGCCATGCCCCGATGATTCCGCCATCGGTTGGGGTGTGACATCTGAGGATATTGAGAGGGAGTCTGAAGATAGTAGAGCCAGATTCAGATCCTGAAGATTACAAGAAAGAGAAAGAGGTTGATTGTGGATGCTTACAATGGAGAATTTTGAAGAAAGTGAGCAGACTGATGAAGACTGATGGTTTGACAACCGAAGACTCAACACTGAAGACTCGTCAACATTCGAGGGGGAGTCTGTTGGTGCATGCGTCTGTCAACTTCGTCTTGTATCGAGTCTTGTATTGTACTAGATAAATCAGGGAATGAAAAGCGAAAAAGTGGATTTATGAGTAATTCCGCTTGAAATGACAATGTGTCATTTCAAGCGAAATCAGATGCTTTAATTCCGCTTGAACTTGTAATCTAGTTAAACATGGTATTTCGCTTGAATGAGGTATTCCGCTTGAGCATGTTCAAGCGGAATCATGTGTCTATAAATAGTCCTCCAAGCGAAATCAGTTGTAACGATCTTGATTCCGGTAGCGAAGCTCTGCCGAAGTGTCTACAGCATTGTAATCGATCTTATATCAATCTAAAGACAGTTTAAAGTGATTACTCGTGTATTCTAGCTGAAATAACCTTGATACTTGTGTTTCCGCCACTCGTATTGGTGAAAAAACTCTTCTGATCGACTCGTTCGGGTCTGAAAACGATCCTACAAAAATTTCCAACATGAGTCACATTCCTAGTTGTCTAATCCCTAAAGGATTCATCCTCTTTAACGAGAGGTTGGCCTGGTCTAAAATTAGACTTGGTAATTTGTCAAACTAGAAGTCATTGCATATCATTATGGATTCTTACCTAGGTGGTTTGTCCATCATCACTGGTCACATCTTCACTTGATATTTGTTTTAGTTTCAATCGTTTTAGTTAGGTTATTTGTTAATTAAAAATCAAATCAAAACCCAAATCAGTTTTAGGCTAGTAATTCGATTTAGATTAAGTTTTAGAGCTTGCTAATTAGAGTCTCTAGGTTCGATACTCAGTCTTACTTTCTATACTATTTCACGACAGGTACACTTGTCATTTGTGTGTAGTTTTAGTGAGTCCGTATTTTAAAGTTTGGTCCGAATTTAGGTATATATATTCACACTCATCAATAGCGAGTTGCGGTAACCAATTCTGTCAATTACATTGGTAGCGTTATTCATTTTTATGTTTTTTCGTCAATGTAAACACGTGTCCATATCTTTATAGAGATCATGATTTGATTTTTTTGATTGTTATATTTAGTGCTAGTATTGTACCGGTAATGTAACTGATTTCCCGTACCACAGAAAAATTGCAGTAGTTATATATATTATATATGGGGGGATTAAAAACAATAAAAACTTATCGCATCGGTGTCACATGAATTATTACACATTTAAAATTTCATGTCTACAGGGATGATCAACGTGGTATGCTGGTTCACATGATTTGAGTGTAGGATGTTCGAAGCTTTTTTTTTTTTTTTTTCTTTTTCTAATTTTTGTTATATACATTTTATTTATGTTTATTTTTTAAGATTATAAATGTTTGATCTTTTATATATTAATGATAAATAACACAAAACATAAAAATGGTTCAAATAAATGTAAAAAAGTGATAGATTTTATGTTAACGATTTTTGGATATTTTCAATCTTTATTGTCAAATAATGCTTATGAAAGATGTGTGTTTTTCTAATATTGAGCGTATTTTTTTGTCATTTGTATCGTGGATGCTCTAAGTATGATAGATTCTAACTTTACTACTTTTAACTTAAATACAATAATAATTGTTATATTCGTTTTTGTAATAAATTACATCGAAATAGAAGGTAAACGGACAAAAAGTTGCGCCACTGTCATTTTTTGAATAACAAAAATAAGTCTTTTAAAAACTATATTCATAGATCTTGGGTTCATGACATTACTACCCATAACTTTTAATCCAAACTAGTTTAGGTAAAGATGGAATGTAGGTTAGTCATGCAAGCTAAGACTATGGAGTATGGGGCGTGAGTTGGCTACAAACACCCAAGTCACCACCCTGGGTGGGCTTGGGTTTCGGCGTGGCCCCTTAAACGGGAGTTTTAGCCCGGGTGTTGGGCATGCCTAGTGGTCCTATGTGGCCGGCTCTTATTGGTTTGTTGGCTAGGTCATAGCGGCTATGTTTAAATTTTAAAAAATAAACGTTTGGCCAAGCCCCAACCCCACCTCCTGTCCACATCGCTACCCCAATCCAAGTCACTCCACCTACCCGAACCCGCTACCCACACACACTTGATCGATGGCCTCTTGGACACACGAGGAAGAACTAGCACTTGTCACGAGCGTCGTTGACGCGATGAAGGGCCGCCAACCCGGTGAGATCCGTTACTGGCCGGAAGCTTTCGCTAGCTACTGGCACAATGTGGGGAACGACCGGCACAATTTAAACGCGTGCCAACACAAGTGGCGCAAGCTACAACCGAAGCTCGATCGTTTTAAAGCCTACTACGCTAGCGTCCCGGGCGGTGATATAAGTCGTGAAGACCAGGTGGCGGTGGCCAACATCGAGTTCCGGGGCAAAGAGCGAGTTAGTAACTCCTGGCGATGACGACTATTGCAATGTCTAAGCATCCACTAACCCAACAAATATGGAATAAGAATTGTATAAATACAATCAGAAAAACATGTGAAAGAGGAGAAAAAGGAAGATGACGTGAAGTTATGTAAGCACAAAACCACTCCACCATGATGAATAATCTACCTAACTCTGAAGAAAATGGATATATATACACACACTTAAAAACGGTATAGGGGAAAAAAGTCAACAAAAGATGACTTGAAATTATGTATATTTACTATTCATGACAAACCAATAAGGAAAGTTTACTATTCATTATGATGTGACAACTACTATTATTAGTTTTGTTTTTTAATATATAGGATAATGTTTAACAATTTAATTACTGCAACTAATTTTTACCTAATTCACACATAAACTTAGTGAATTTTTTAATATTTTGTATTATACGAGTTGATGCTAAACTGTGCGTTGTTGGAGGATGTTAATTATCAATGTTTATTAGTACTATATTAGAAGTGAAAATTCTTTAAATTTATTCTCCAAGTATATTAGAAAAGGTAATGGTTAATTTAGATTTTTGGTATTCATAATTTTTTTTGAATTAGTTTGTTAAAGTACAGTTATGTTACTAACACGTGTTATAGCAAACGAAAGAAAAAACTCAAAAAATAAAGTCATATGACCAAAACAATATTTACATGTGTTTAGTTTGTTGTTGTGGCCACATCGAAACATAAGAAAACATATAACATCATAATTTTGAAAAAATGTAATATAAAACGTATAATACATGATATATATTAATCACGATCTTTTCATAACACCATTATTGTAACTAATTCTCATATATATATATATATATATATAGGGTTGAGTTCATTTCAGAACTCTAAATAACTACAGAACTTTCAGAACTCCCAATAAACAATCATTTTATATATAAGTTTTTATATTTAGGATCTTTTTATCATCTATTATATGTATTTCTTTGATTACATACATGTTAAAAGTAGTTTACATATGTTTAATTGTCAAAATTATATATATGTGTCATAACTAATTACATATATGTAAAAAAACTAGTTTACATATGTGTAATTATAAAATTACATATAAAAAATGATAAAATTACTCTTAACATGTATGTAATCGTAAAAATACACATAATAAATGATAAATTATCCTAAACATAAAAATATATAAATAAAAAGATTGTTTATTAGGAGTTCTGTAAATATTTATAGTTCTGAAATGATCCTGGCCCTATATATATATATAGGGGATCGCTAAAATGAAAACCACCTCCACTTGTAAGAACCGCGGGAACCGCTTTATGGCCATTAGATCTTAAAAATGGAAGGATGAGATTAAAAGTAGTTAAAAGTAATATTAATTTTTTTTTGTCTTATTATGTCTTTAATATTTTAATCTAAAAGGGTATTTAAGTAATTTTGTTTTTTTTTGTCTTATTATGTTTATTGTTTTTTATTACAATTTTGTCCTATTACATTAATTATTTTTTTCTAAAATCTGATTTCTTTATTAAACAAATATTTTGAAATCAGATTTTTTTATAAAAAAATTATGCGCGTTTTTTTACCACCCGTTTTTTACGCGCGTTTTTTTACGACCCGTTTTACGCTCCGTTTTTTCACGCCGTTTTTGCAACCGTAGTTTTTAAGTGCCGTTTTTAGGCCCGGTTTAGGCGCCGTTTTTTGCCGCGCCGTTTTTTACGTCACGTTTTTTACAAGCCGTTTTTGCGCCCCATTTTTTACGTCCCGTTTTTACGTGCCGTTTTACCGTCCCGTTTTTTCGCGCCGTTTTCTACGCCCCGTTTTTTTCACGCCGTTTTTGCGACCGGGTTTTTAGATAAATTTTTTTTACGTTTTACATTAAAAAGTTTACGTTTTGCGTTAAAAAGTTTGCGTTTTGCGTTAAAAAGTTTACGTTTTACGTTTTACGTCAAAAAGTTTACGTTTTACGTTTTACATTTTACGTTTTACGTTTTTACGTTGTACGTTAAACTTTTTAAACTTTTTACGTTTTACGTTTTACGATAAACTTTTTACGTTTTACGTTAAACTTTTTACGTTTTACGTAAAACGTAAAACTTTTTACTTTTTACTTTTTACGTTTTACGTAAAACTTTTTACGTTTTACGTTAAAACGAACGCACCCAGAAATCGCAAACTCGGTAGGTGTCTCAGATAGATTGTTATCATCATCGACTGGGTGGAAAAAATTAAAAAACCAACAACATCAAAACAAAGTGTATCTCGAAAAAAACGGGGTTTGGCTCAGATTTTCCGTAAATCAAAAGGCTGCAAATTTACGGTTTAACTTTTTTTTTTACAAAAACTTTCTTACGCAAAAAGAACGCACCCAGAAATTTTGCAAAAACTTTTTTTTTACGGTTTACGTTAAAAAAGTTTTTTTTTACAAAAACTTTTTTTTACCTCTCGTTGGCTAGCTTTGACCGAACCAAACCCAAAGTCTGACTTGAAACTAACCCGAACCAAAATCACTGTTGATCCCGAAACAAACACTTGAAACAAATCTTTTACATACAACGACCGGAACAAAAACGTTGTCAAACAAACATTGTTCCAACTACTTTAGAAAGAAGAAACTACAAACAAAAGGGTTTTTCAGGAAACTAATTAATAACTCAAACCTTTTAAAGGTAACAACTGAATCAAAATCTTGCAATTTCATAACAATTTCAACAAAATTTCAAAGATCCATATCCATTTTCATACCACTAACACAAAACAAAACAATTTTTTCACAATTTAATCAAACCCACCAACACCAAACCGATTGCCGGCTGAATTCGCTGCCACCACGTCCACCACCGTCAACACCCCGTACATCATCGACCACCACCAAGTTCCACCTGAAACCACCACCCACTGGCCGAAGCATCATCGGATCTTAAAAAAAACTAAAGAAAAGAAGACTTATGAGGAGTTACCGAAAAAAAAGGAACCGTCGGAGTTCTCCACCGTTGTTCTGAGGAGTGTCGTTGTTCTCCGCCGTCTCCCTCTCTCTCTCTCTCTCTCTCTCTCTCTTCGAACTACCTCTCTCTCTCTGCTTCTATGTTGTGTGCTGCCGTACGCCACCACCGGTTGGTGGTGGCCGGCCGTCTACTCGAAGAAAAACAGGGGCTGGGGTGTGTGCGTGAGAGTGATGAAAGGAGGGAGGGTTGAGTGAGCTTGTTGGAGAAGAAAGGGGCGCCGGAATTACGACCGAAACCGGCTGGGATCTCTCCAGTGAGCGGAGTTTTATGAAGGAGATGAGAGGTAGTTGTTGATGATGACGGTGGTCTTTTGGATGCAGAGAGAATTTGAATTGGGTTTGAATTGGAGATGAAAATCTAGATTTGAGAAAGATGAAAGAGAAGATATTAAATAGAGAGAGATGATCAGGAGAGAGAAGCATTAATTGGAGAAAGGGGGTTGGGATTTGACATTTGGGGGAAAAGACCAAAATACCCTTTTAGTTGGCTTAATTTGATTGGTTGAGATTGGTTCTCGCGGTTCTTACAACTGTAGGTGGTTTTCATTTTAGCGGCTCCCTATATATATATATATATATATATATTAAAAATTCAATGAAATGAACAGTAACTAAATATAAGTTTTTATTTATTTATTTAATATTCTGAATTCATATATGAGGATTATGAGGAGTGGGTGGGAGGTGGGGTCACTAAATCAGCTAATGAGGACATTATCTATTATCTATATATTCAAATTACAACACAATGAAGAGTCACATTGCCAAAAATTGTCCAAAGACAATTCAAACAAAACAGGGAGTCTCTGGTAAACAAAATGAAAAAGTTGTTGATAAAACTGAACTTACAACCAGAAAATTTACAGGTTTTGAAAATTCAACTTTTGAGGTTGGTGAATGTTCAAGGAATGTTTTAAAAAGAAAAGAAAATCTAAAAAATCAAAAGTGGGTGGTTAAGGGTTCAGGAAATAGTTCTGGTGATGAATCTGACTCCACAAAATCAGAGGAGCCACGTGTTGAAGAAAAAGTTGAAAAATCAGTTCCGACTGTGGATGATGAGAATTTTCCACCACTTCGGGCTGAAAATTTCAAGAAGAAAATTGGTAAAGTTGAGATTTCAAATCAATTTTATTCTGAAAAGAATAAATTTGATGTTGAAAAGACTTTTAACGGAAATGTGAAACACATTTTTGGAAAAATGGTCAATGGTAAGGTCAAAGGTGTTAAAGAATTTTATGCTTCCAAAAGGAGTGTTCACAGGTTTGTTGAAAGTCACAGTGAAGAAGAGGTTGTTTCACCCAAGGATGGTCAGGCTTGGGTGGATATATTTTTCATAGAATAAAAACCTGACTTGCCGGAACTCCCAGGTTGGTAAGTGAGGAGTAGGAATCGGCATCTTGAGAATTCAACATACATGTGGTATTGGTTGGTAAGCCATGTGGTTGAAAAAGGTTTTTAATTACAAGTGGTAAATCAAGGACATTAAGTTGTACTTGCATTTTTCTACAAGTGATATTTGGTTGGAAGACAATGTGATGAACCAAACCCCTAACCTACATATGGTAAAATCAATCAACAAAACTAATTTTCCGGAAAAACCATTTGATTAAAACAAACTTAAGTGTTTTGAAATCAATGGGAAAATAGTTTGTTGTAAGGGGGAGTTCTGATTGTTTATGCCAAGTGGATGGCGAATTGAAGTGATTCGATATCAGTTGTCACTTTATTTGTACAGTTTGTTTTCAAATTTTCGTTAAATGTGTTTTGAATTTTAGGGGGGTAAGTTTTTTTAGAAAATCCAAAAACATTTGAAAATTTGAAAAATCCAAAAACATTAGAAAATTTGAAAAATCCAAAAACATGATAAAATCAAAAATGAGTTTTGTAGTCAAAAAGAGGAAATGATAGTACATCAGTGGACTGTCACAACATGCTAAAGAAATGGAAAGATAAAATGTGATAAACGGTCTCACTAAAGATGTGACGGTAGGCTCAGCTAGACTAGTAGATTTGCGATAACGATACAAACTTAAATGAAAAAGCCTAGTTCTAGTGGGAAACATGGTCAAAAGCGTAGTACTTAATTTTGTCCTTCTTGATTGTGTACCTACTCAGTAATCGCTGATTGTCGAAAGACATAAAACTGGTTAAGTGTGTGAACTTTCACAACTTTGCTGAAAAGTTGCTGTGATTGTGCATTTCATTTTGCAAAGATTTAAACGTGTTTTATTTCTTTATTTTGTTTAAGCATTGGACATCCTCTGCGTATACGTGAGTATCGAACTGGATATTATTGCCTAAACATTCTGCTTTATTTTCTTTGGTGTTTCGTTTAAGCTTTGGACCTCCTCTGCGTATACGAAAGTATCGACCTGGTGGTTAAAGCTTAAACAACTTCAACTTATTTTTATTTTTCTTATTTTGTTTAAACATTGGACTTTCTCTGCTTATCGAAAGATCGACCTGATTGTTAATGTTTAAACATTCTGCTTTGTTTTCGCATAAATCACAGTTGATAAAAGTTTAAAGGCATTACTTGAGTCAGTGTATTGCATGATGAGGGGATATGCTGAGATCGTGGGGTCCATAAAATTTAGTGAAAATTAATATACCTTAACGTATCAGTAAGCATTTCGACAGTTTTTAGATTGAGTTTAAGTGGACAACAATATCGTCAATCAATGTGAATCGTTTAGAGCTGAAAATGTTTAAGGCTTAACAGTGTTGGTGATTTGTCTTATGAACTGATATGATCCTCTTACACAAACTCACAAAATATTGTCTGTAAATATTTCTTTACTGCATTTCTTTACATTCAAAAATTCAAAAAGATTTTAGTGTGTTTTAGCATAAATTTTGAAAAATACAAAAAGATTTTCGACAACTGATATTGGAGAGCTGATGTTCAAAATTCCAAGTGTTAAACTTGATGAACAGGTTTGGGAAGAATGTATGAAGAAGTTGTATTTTAAGTGGTTATCAAAGTTTAAATCATTTTTGAATGATACCTGCAAGTGGTTTCTAAATTTGCAAAAAATTTAAGTTTTTGAAACTTATTTTTGGGTAGAGATTTGTGCAGGTTAGCCAGGTTCTGATACCTAAGTTAGATGAGTGCCAGGTTACGACCTAAGAACCTGTGGAAAGTAAATTCCAAACTGCGATCCCGGTTTAGCGAAAAGGGGAGTCTGATGTAACACCCCGTGTTGTCACAAGTCAAAGTCAACGACCGGTTATACGGATTTGACTTGTAGGAATTTCTTTATTTTATTTGTATTATGTGGAGTAAGTGTTGTTAATTGCAAACCATCGACGTATTATTCAAGCGACTTACGACTGTGAACTATAGGCAGTAACAATGCGATAAAGTTAACCAACTGATAATCAAGCTATGCTAATCGAATCGACAACGAATCGCAACTCGAGTTACGTATTTTAATTATTGTTATACGTGTGTGTGTACCTTACGTGTTACCTATGCATGTTTATTTATGTTTTGTTGTCGCAATCAAGCGAACTCAATCGAAACTCGAATGCAATCGAATACAATCGAACTCGAAACTCAATCGAACTATTGTATTTAGTAGTTGGGACTAAAAGTAATTTGATTAGGAAACCCTATCGAATCGAACCGCTCGCAATCGAAATCGACTTAACGAAAATCGTCGCGTCAAACACTTGAACCAAGCGCCATCCGACCGGATAGCCACTATGTCTCAAATCAGGTGTCATCCGACCGGAATGTCATCCGACCGGATCGTCATCCGAGCGGTGTGTCATCCGATCGGATAACCCTTTCCTCTTTTGGAATCCTATAAATACCCCTGTCACTCTCCACACTTGCTACTTTTGGCAAGTGACGTCCGAACAGCACGCTCTCCTCACCTTTTCTCCGATTTCTCTCGATTCCGGTAAGATCTCGTCCTAAATCTTGTACTTTCTTGATCTACACGCACTCCTACACCTTTCTATCTTTTAAATCTTAACTTTTAACCGTGAAATCACTAGATTTCGGGTGTTCTAGGATGATGTCATCATGTGTTCTTCAAGAACTTCATGTTTTGGCCTCAATCCACCAAAAACAACTTAGATCTAACCGATTTCCACAAAGATCTTGTAAAGATCTCGACACAAGTGTGGTGAAGGAGGATAGAAAGATGGTTTTCAACTTTCTTTCAACTCTTTTGCACTCAATGTACTCAACACCGATAGGATCTGACCCTGATCTAGTCCTCTACTCTATCGTAGTATTGTACTAGCTCAAGATCCGGATTCTACCCACGAGACTACCGACTTCGGGTTAACCAAGAACAACCGTCTCGAACCGGTAACCGGCCGGACTAGGGTGATTCCTGGTCGGGTTGGTCATCTGGGTCGAACTAGGGGTTCTATTGGCTAACACGTTGTCAAAGTGTCTCGACATAATGACAAACCATCAAAACGACCAAGTGTAGGACAAACGGAACAACCGTGACGGATTGCTATCCGACCGGATTGCTGTCCGACCGGATAGGTCATCCGAACGGATTACCATCCGAACGGATCCCACTTGGGTCCCACCTTTAAAACAATCTTAGCTGAAGTTTGAGTATCGAACGAATTGCAATCCGATCGGACGACCATCTGACTAGATTACTCTTCGGATCATGAGATACTAAGGCTTCAAAGACTTAAACAATTTTCAACATGTTCATTAACAGGGTTGCCACCCGATCGGATGGACATCCGATCGAGTGACACTTCTGTTGTGAACTTGTCTTCACTAAGAAGTCTCACCATTAAGGTACCATCCGACCGGACCACTGTCCGACCGGATGACCACCCGAACGGATTGCCATCCGCACGACCCACCATCCGATCGAACGACTTGATGGATAGAGATACTTCAATGCTTTTAAAATGCTACAACGAAAACTTCAAAAGACAAGCCATCATACACAAACACGTTCTTCTTATAGTAAGAAACAATCCACTCGTATCGCCATCCGACTGGACCACTGTCCGATCGGATGACCACCTGAACGGATTGCCATCCGCACGGATTGCTGTCCGATCGGATTACCATCCGATCGAACCACCATCCGACCCTTCCATACCTTGTGACGTCTTACACATCGCTTATCGTTATGCTATCGAATCTATTCAGGCCAACCTTACTCGCTAAGCGCTCCCTTCAATCCATTAATCGCTATGAGTATACTCGATCCCTTTTTGCTTTACGCACTTTTGGGTGTTACATACGTTACGAATATTCAAACTACAACAAATCACACTACTCAATACTATTTGAACGCTAACCGTTAATGCATGTTATACGTGGCTCATGAATGCTTGTTTGTTATGTTTACACATGGAATGCTGTCTACCTGCCTTAGCAACGATAGTACTATAGTTTGGACTCAGCACCCGTTCACACGGGGGTTGTTAAGGACAATTACTTGCATGGATTACGGTGGTAATCATGTATTGCGAACTGCCTCGGGCAGTCAACCCGCAGTCATTGGTATCGATGGATCTATGTCGATAACTAACGTGCTTCATTTCACTATGTGTACGTGCTGGTTATGCGTAAACGAATTCGAACTCTATATACTATTATCAAACTTGTATGCTCACCTTTACATTTTATGTATTGACTTTATTTTAACGTATGTGACAGGTGCTTAGGAAGTTTACATGCTTAGCATGCTGTGAACTTGAGGCTAGGAAAGGTCTAGGATGCTCTCTGTGCTGTGATGAAATCGAAGCTAGGAAAAGAGGTCCTAGAAACCAATAAATAAACTATTTATGTTTAAATCTGAGTTGTCGGAACAGAATATTTGCCTAGATTTATGTCTGTAATAATTATTTTTGATGTTTGAGATACGGTATGGGACGTATTATTTAATTGAATAGTATTGATAATTGTTATGGAAACTTCTGGACAATCTGTTTCGCTCAGTGCCATGCCCCGATGATTCCGCCATCGGTTGGGGTGTGACAGATTGGTATCAGAGCCATAACGATAGGGAATTAGGCAAGACTCGACCTAGTCCGGGTCGATGTCTTAGATACCTAGTCTATAGTTAGGAACCAACAGACCGACTTATGCATGATCGTTAGAGACTTTGCATAAGTTTACTACTATTTCCCCGTATTTCTCGCGCACGCTACACTATCACTGCACTCGAATTTCCAGCTTTAAATAAGAAACTAAGCCTAGAATAGGTGTGAAAACCGCAAACTCTTGACTAAAATTGCTTAATCAACCCGCGTTTTATCTACAAACTAGGAGAATTATGCCAAATCAGGAGTGAAATCCATATTTTGATGAATAATCTCCTCTACTTTATTAAAACAGGGGCAAAGTCGTTAAGCTAGGGGTGAAACCCTAACCTTGACTACTTGTTCCGCTCATTTTACAAAACTCTCACCAAAGTTCTGACAGATTCCAAGGAATCGAGTGCTTAAACAACCGAAAAGGGCGTGTGCCATTCACCGCATGACGATGATATAGCACAGTCTATTAGGTCAACAAGGACTTGTTGTGCATCCTTGTGAATAGTCGAACCGTTTTGGGTAGTCGAAGTCTACTAGCCGCAGACAATCTATATCTCGAATTTTATACCGTAACTACTGACTCTGATATCTCGTCGATTTTATGTGATTATATATGTGTTACCGGTTTATGTGTTTAAATTTTGGAGATTTACTCGATTTTTGCCTTCATCTCGATCGACACACACGACTCGCACTGCATTCCTATCTCAAAACGTTAACAAATCGTTGGATTATGGACGACTTTATACGCTTATACTACGCTATTCGATATACTAAAACGCGATCGCTATATTCGAACGCTCGCGAACTTTGAATGATAGGTTTCTGTATTCTGACTGCCTCTCAATGATAAAGGAACACGCGTAATCATAAGAAATTGGATACACGCAAAATATGTGTTTAAGTAAGTTAAGTAAGTTATGTGCTTACGTGCCTACGTGCTTGTGTGTTATGTGATTATGTGTAACACCCAAAATATAATATTAGACTATTTGAATGTTTAAAGGTTTTAAATAAAATTCATTAGGTTATAATAAACAAGGAAGTTTAGAATGTTGGTAAAATTGTACTAGAATTATAACATGATTAATCCCAAGGGACTGAATGTGTAAAATTAGCAAATAAATAAGAAATTAAAGGATTTTATGTGGGGGAATGGTGGGGGCGACGCAGGGGAACGACCAGGAGGGGAAAACCCTTCTTCTTGCCCTAGCTCCTCAAATCACAAGCAATTGAATGAGTTTCTGGCCCTAATTCGAATGCATGTGAGCGAATTCTCAACTATCTAAGAGTTTCCTACATAGGGTAAGTCAGATTTTGTGAATTGATGCTATTTAGTGATTATGGGTTTTGATCAATCTGTGAATTAGTATGAAATTAAGCTTGTATATGCTTTAGAATTATCATTTAGAGGATGTTCTATGCCTGAATTCGTTTATAATGAAAGTTTGAAGTAAAACCCATTTAACCTAGTGATGTGGTGTTCTTGCAATTCTATAAATTGAGTAGTTGTGATAGATGAAAGTTTGAGTATAAAGATAATTGATGAATTACCAGGTTATAGGATGATTTTATGATGTGATTTGGATTGATAAAAAGAGTTGTGAAGGCTACTAGGGAAGATATGAATAAAACACTTGTACCTTATGCTTTGTTAATGATACGCACACCAAGTGTTTGA
The DNA here is from genome assembly GCA_030545235.1 of Helianthus tuberosus. Taxonomy (NCBI): domain Eukaryota; kingdom Viridiplantae; phylum Streptophyta; class Magnoliopsida; order Asterales; family Asteraceae; genus Helianthus; species Helianthus tuberosus. The sequence continues at coordinate 15,751 of JARYGA010057467.1, forward strand.
TGAAATGCTTAGGAGAAAATGATAAGTGAGATTGTATGCTAATAATAAATAAAGGTATATAGAATGTGATGATGATGTATTAGATAATAGATTTGTATAAGGAATGTGTTTTGAATAGATTACAAGTGGGAAATTAGTTTGATAAGATGATATGGCAAGAAACCTTCATTAAAAGGTATGTATGCTCATGTATGCTAATCATGTTATGATGAATGTGATGACATGTACGGATAGGAGTCATATTAACATGGATACAAGCATGGAAGGGCAACATGCCAAGGATAAACACGGAAGCTATGCTTGAACTCGGGTGCACGAGGTAAGTGAATCACGGACTTACACTTTAGATGTAAAATGTATTGTAGTATAATGATTATCGTGAATCATGCGAGACAGTATGAAACAATGGAAGTAATAAGGTAAGTTTACGGTAAATGAGTTGAAATGTGGTTTAGAAATAGTTTCTATTAAGTATAGGTGAGAAAGAAGCTTACATGATGGTATTATGCATAAAGATGAAATAAGTAGTTATACGCGTAGGTATGGGTTAGTTTGTAAGTAAGTAATTGGGACTCATAGGAGAGTATGACTATAAACTCGTAAGTATGGAGAATTATGTGTATACGATTTACATGTATAGACGTGTGTGTTAAGGACTTGTAAGTAATATTGTGTAGAATGTAAGTTGCAAGTACATGTACAAATAGAAAGGGTATGTATGTATGAATTGGAATTTAGTTATATGTGCAAATGAATGAGACTTGTTATGTGTATACATGAATATGTTCGTATGAATAAAATATAATGATGCTAACCGTTTTCCTATTGAGAATGAAATGGGAATGCAGGTATACTAGTGATGGAAGTGGAAGGTTGACTCCGCTATCCGATGCGAGTGATCGAATGGATGGATAAAAGGGCTAGTATAAGAGAAAGCATGATATGTTGACTCCTTATTATACATGTGTTAAGATTTTGTATTATGTCACCGGTTACTAATGATGCGATTGAATGTGGTGACTGCAGGTTGTACAGGTTTATGGATGTTTCATCAAGAAGTGTACGCGGTTGAAGATCGAGTCAACGCATGGATTGTACGTGGGTGTGAATGTGGTCACTTAATTTTATATAAGTATGTTAGTTTTTAATTAATTTATAAAAAGGGATCAATGTATTTAAGTGAAAGAATGCATATAATGAAAGAAAATTTTTAAAGTTCGTATTTCCGCTGCGACTTTCGGTTATAACGTGTTAGGGCGTTACATTATGTGGTTCTGTGCTTTACATGGTTATGTGCCTATGTGTTTACATGATATGTGTTCCTAAGCTTAGAAATTAGTAAGACATGTGAGGTGAGATTCGAATACAATGTGTTGAGTCCTGTGACGATGTTTATTGCAGACGATGTCATCTGGATCCCATCACACACTCTCTCGTCAAGAGAAGAGGGACAAACGCCTTGCGTCCATCATCGCTAAAAGTGTAGCAAAGGCCATGAGTGATGTTTACGAGAATGCCAGCAAATCATCTGAGGAGTCGAGAACCGAAGCTCCTAAAGCTGCCGCCAAGCCCTTCAATTTCAAGCAATTCAAGTCATGTGGGCCAAAAGAATTCACTGGCGAGGGAGGTCCTACTGCACTATTCCAATGGTTTGATTCTATTGAGGTTACTCTGCGACAAAGTGGTTGCCCTGATGACCTTCGAACTCTGAATGCTACCGGTGTTTTCCAATCTCGTGCACTAGACTGGTGGACGGCCGAGAGAAACAAGCGAGGGAACGATGCAGCCTACGGTCTGTCGTGGGACGAGCTCAAGGAAGTTATGCTAGAGGAATTTTGCCCTCCTCACGAACGTCAAAAGCTTGAAGATGAATTTTGGCACATACACCAGCATGAAGGCGACAATGCTGCTCTCACTGCTCGTTTAAAACAGCTCAGTATCATCTGTCCCGATCAAGTCAAGACTCCGGAGATCACCATCAAGAAGTACATCCGAGCTTTGCCCGACTGCGTCGCAGATTTCGTGCAAGCGGCTAAGACTAAGACGATCGAAGAAACTTACCTACTGGCCGCCGTAATCAACGACAAGAGGGTCAAGGCTGGTGTCTGGGATAAAACTCCGAAGCATCTGCATCAAGCTACCGCCACCGCACCAACTGCTGAACCCACCTTATCGAGCAACAAGAGGAAGAACAAGAGAAAGAACAGCTCCAGCAACAAGAACTGTGCGATCACTGCTGCACCGATTCAAGCTGTACCAGCCCAACAGCGTCAAGTAGCGGCGCCTGTGGCTAATGCACCACCTGCGAAGCGTGCATACACTGGGCCACACCCGCTCTGCCCTACTTGCACCTACCACCACCCAACAGCCATTGCTTGCCGTTTCTGTGCTCATTGCAATGTGTACGGCCATTTCACTGCCAACTGCCATATTCGACAAGCTCCTGCTCATCAAGCTCTACTCACAGCCCCACAGGGTCAACAAGCTCCTCCGGCATCCGCGATCAAAGCCAGAGCATGCTTCGCATGTGGCGACCCGAACCATTTCGCCAACATGTGCCCAAACAGGGTCGTGAAACAAGAGCCTCAGCAACAGCAGCCTCAGCAGCAACAACAACAGCAGCAGCCGCAGCAACAGGCCGCATGCGCCAGAACTTTCAACCTCAACGTGCGACAAGCCCAGGCCGACAACAACGTGATCAATGGTACGTTCCTTGTGAATGGTATTTATGCTTCCTGTTTGTTTGATACTGGAGCGGATAATTGCTTTGTGTCGTTCGAATTCGAGAAACTCCTTAGTCGTAAACGTTCCAAACTCTCCTCGACGTTCGATATTGAAGTCGCTACTGGAAGAACCGTCGCCGTTAATTCTGTTCTTCGTGATTGTACTCTTGAACTCAACAATGACATCTTCCCAATCGACCTTATTCCGATGCAACTCGGAAGTTTTGACGTCATAGTAGGCATGGACTTTCTTCGAGAAAACCATGCTGAAGTTGTGTGCTTCGACAAGATGATTCGATTTTCGCTCGCGAATGGTGACTTATTACATGTATACGGTGATACTACTTCGAAGGGTCTCAAGCTCATGTCATGTGTCCAAGCTAGGAAGTATCTCCGCAAGGAATACAGAGCTTTCTTGGCTAACATTGTAGTAGCGGAGAAGGAAAAGAAAGAAAAGAAGGAAGTGAAAGACGTTCCTGTGGTTCGAGAATTTCCTAATGTTTTTCCAGAGGATCTTCCCGGGCTACCGCCAAGTCGTGATATCGACTTTCGTATCGACCTCATTCCTGGAGCCAACCCTATTGCCAAAGCTCCTTATCGACTTGCGCCGTCTGAAATGCGCGAACTCTCAACCCAACTCCAGGAATTACTTGAGAAAGGCTTCATTCGCCCGAGCACCTCTCCTTGGGGCGCGCCAGTCCTTTTCGTCAAAAAGAAGAATGGGTCGTTCAGGATGTGCATCGACTATCGGGAATTGAATAAGTTAACTATCAAGAATCGCTATCCCCTACCTCGTATCGACGATTTGTTTGATCAACTAAAGGCGCTACGTGTTTCTCAAAGATCGACCTACGTTCAGGATATCACCAACAGCGTATACAAGAGGAGGATATACCCAAAACCGCTTTTCGTACTCGTTACGGCCACTACGAATTCGTTGTAATGCCTTTTGGTTTAACCAACGCGCCAGCGGTTTTCATGGATCTCATGAATCGCGTGTGTAAACCATATCTCGACCGTTTCGTCATCGTATTCATCGACGATGTCTTGATCTATTCCAAATCGAAGACCGAACACGCGCAACATCTACGTTTGGTTCTCGAGTTACTCCAGGGGAACCAACTCTATTTGGTTTTTATAAATTTATTTGGTTGGAAAAATGAATCGGAGTGAACCGATATTTGGTTTTTATCTAAAATACTTGTGATTAACTAAAATTGCAACTAAATTACTAAATGATTAAAACAAGAAATTAGAGACAAGTTCCACACCCGGTTCGATTATTGCAAGACCTAGGGTTCCTACATGTTTTAACTTGAATCAATTGCATATAGTGATTAACGGATTACTATCACGAAGCTTAGGTGCCAATTGCCATCGACGTCATAGACAACGGACCGTAATGCACTTCGTTACCTCGGACATGTAAATCCTAACCTATGATAAGGCATAAGTTCACAAATTCATTTCGCAAAGTCAAATTTTATAATCATTCGAAAATTCACAAATTCAATTCAAATGCACGACAATTATCATAAGTTTCAAATACTAAACAATCTGTCACAAAATCAAATCAAAATACAAATGCATAAACCCCAGAAAATCTTACAACATCTACACCGGGGTGAAACTGGAGAGACTAGCCGCTCATGGTTGGATGGACGCGATCACCGGGCGATGAACACGAGCACGAAGCCATGACCTTGAGTCTTGAGAAGTGGTGAAGGTTAGGGTTTGAAGGTGAAGGTGGAAGGAGATGATGGAGATGGTGGAATTATGATGGTTAGAGATGAAGAATGAGTTTGTGGTGGTGTTTCTTGATTTGGATGAAGGTTGGTGATAATGGTTGATTGGGAGTGAAAAAGATGATAGGTTACGGCTCCAAGAAGTGGTTTCAAACTCAATTCCAAGTGTGACTCCCCCTTTTCCAAATTTGATTTTTTCTCTAAAAAATCTCGTTTTTACCAATCAGCCGGTGTGCAGCAGATAATGCGTCAATTTATGACCTTTCAAAACCTTTTATTTTGATTCGTCTCGTCGAGCTACCCCAAATGCATATATTATAAGCCCCGAAACTCATTTTCTAGCTCAGGATAAGCCAAAATGAAGTTTGGACTGTTTCTGGCGCAGAGTTCAGCTCAGTTTTGCCTCTTTTTGCGTTTTCTTCAATTATGTTCTCTCTAGCATCCGCCCAAAGCTTCAGTAAATCTCCAAAATGCACCTTAAACCCGTCAATGCCTGCAAAACACAAACCATATCAAAGTAGTGTTTTCAAGAAAGTAACTTCGTGTAATTAACCAAAATTAAAACCATTAAGCTATGGAATTTTAACAACCCATCACATTCCCACACTTGTCTTTTGCTTGCCCTCAAGCAAATCTGTCTTTCATTTTCACGTGGGTCGAATAAAGAATACACTCCCCATTCCCGAGACGATGGTTAAGGTCAATTGTCATACCCAAGTTTAAACTTTTTACAATTTTCAAAATATTTAGCAATAATTGATTAATTATGCAAAAGTAGTTATCCAAGATTAACCCGCCCGTGAAACCAACAAATCATGCACATCCCTCACAATGTTCTCTCCACCCGGTTTAAAAATTGGCTAATAGTTGATGCATTAGCGCTTTTGAAATAATCACTCAAACCGATTAGAACACGTACCCGCATAGGCTTGCAACTCAATCATTCTCCACCACCGAACACGAATACTAAGCACAAGTCAAAAGGTCTTTGTAAGGGTTGTAACGGGGCTAGGCTAAGGGTAGGAAATATGATATTTAAAGTGGCTAAGGTGATGAAAACTCGACTTTTATTACAAACCACTAAACTAAACAAAACTAACTATATACATCAACTATGAGGCAACAACTTTCGCCTTTTATTCAACAACTACTAACACATCTTTTTTGTGTTTTTCTCAATGCTTTTTCATTTTTTTTTCTTTTTATAACATTTTCTGAATTTTTGCTTTTTTTTATAAAAACAACTCACAACTATACAAACTATATATACTCCTATAATCGAATTTTCATCACACGGGTTTAAAAAGAAAAGGTTTATGGTTATGGGCTAAGTGGGTTGTCAAATGAAAGGTTTAGGCTCAAAGTTGGCTACTAAGGGATAGATTTTTTTTTGGGTAAGGATAGAAAAATGGTGTAAAAGGAAAAGGTTTACCTAATGCCTTAATCATTCTCATGCTTGTTTTCGGTCTATGGTCTCAAACGTATCAAAAGATGCAAGTTCTACAATACATGACTAATGGTCCACTCAAACAAAGAAATATGTGTATATATAATGTATACAAGTGGCTCAAAATCTCACGTATAAGGGTATGGAATATGATATACATGAATTGCAAGTTTCTTAGGCGGATTATTCTCAAATAACCACCTGCTAAATACCGGTCATGCTATTAATCCGAACTTGACCATGATAAAAGACCAAATGGGTTGTGTTATCCTTCGTTAACTTAGTTACTTGTGCTTTTTAGATCGCTTTAAACAAAGACATTTTAAAAAAAAATTGAAATTTTTCCCCCATCCCCACACTTGAGGCAAACATTGTCCTCAATGTGTAAGAACTAGAGTTTTTAAAACGCACAAGGGATGTGACACGGCTAACCTCCCCAAAATTTCACCCCGGAAAATAACATACAATTTACAATCCACTTATTTGCTAACTAAAAATCAAAAGTAAAAAAAAAAGAAACGTATGCACCTGATTTTTGAGCTCATTCCTCGTGTGCTCTTCTTCTCTTCAAGAAAGCAGTCGTCCCACGAACATAATGTACCTACAAATCTTAACCCTTGTGTAGAAGCATGCTTCTCACAACCATTAAAATTTATTAGCTACCTAGTTCTACCACTTTTATAAATATATTACCAAGTCATACGTTAATTCACTTTGATTTATGTGGAAAAATAATTTACAATAACAACAAACCTAACTCACTTTCGTAGGAATCACGGTTGCATTTAGCTTATGCAATAAGCCCTTTTAAACCTCCCGATAGCTCAGGAGGACGAGTAGGTCTCGTGAGGGTTATATAGGAAACACACCCACAACGTTCATTTAACTAGGAAAAAAAATAAAACGAAAATAATACACACTCTACAACAATCATACCTGATTTGCCTCTCATGGTGGTCGAAGTGCACATTTGCCTACCGAGTTTCCAACATACGCTCGGTAGTTGGCATGCCAGATCCATTCTCTTTTTCTTTTACGCGGCATGCATATTGTACAACTTTGGGGTCGTTTCTTGACGAATTGTCCAATGTCTTGCAACGCCACCCTTCGAATCCTTATATCCGAACCCGCATCCCCAACTTTGTAGGTTGGAGTGATAAGTATGGGAGAAGGAAGGATATGAACATGGGCCTCTTTCGGATCCGACTCTTCTTGCGGTGTCATGTCTTCTGCTCGGTTCAAACATTCATCTTCTTGCTTCGGAAGATCTATAACCTCTTCCACCACATTACCATCAACCATTGTACCATTAGCCAACATCTCTTGGTCTCGTCTAAGTTGAGCCAGTTCTTCGACGAGTTGACCCACTTTCTTTGCCAAGGCTTCATTAGCTTTATCTTTCGCCTCAAGTTCCTTCTTCAGCTCCATCTTAATCTCTTGATTTGAAGTAATGATAGAATTCATGATTGCATCGAGCTTGGAACTTGTTGAATCTTGAGGTTCTTCAGATGCCGGTTCGGGGTATTCATAATAGTAGTCGTCATACTCCTCCCGGTAACTTGGGAAACGTGGCATCTCGGGTTCATAACTATCATAATCCCATTTTGGCTCATAATTTCTTTTGACATTTGACTGATGGTATCCCTGATATGAAGGTGGCTTGTAACCGGACTTTATTTTTCCTTTCCAAAACACTGGATCTTTCCAAAACACTGGGCAATCTTCATGTATGTGAACTTTTCCACAACAAGGGCATGACTGGTAAGCTTCGCTTTCTTGCTCTGGTGGTAGAGGTGGTCTAGTGTATGGATAATGTGAGGATGGACCATTGAAATCTTCATAATCCGCCCTCCTATAATCATACAATCCGCTGAGGTAGTCTTCCCGATCCTTGTTGGCTTGAAATTTTTCGTAGAAAACAGAGCAATCCTCTAAATAATGCTCTCCGCTTCCGCAACACTCACACGGATCATCATCTACCCAATTCATATCGAAAGATGATACCTACAAAACATGTACCTGCACGAACAAGCTCGACCACCCAAAGTAAAATCACGAATATACAAGAAAGAAAAACTAAACTAAAATCGAACAAGCAATGAAATACTAAGCGCATTAGTGTAACATCCCAAAAACGGGTTTGGTAATCAAACCACGTTAATAATAAAGACGGGTAAAATACCGTTAGTGGTAAAAATTAACCCGATAAATATTGGGAATTTAAATAAATAAACTTAATATTAACTGGAAAGAGGATAAATACTTTGAGAAAACAAAGTATACAAAAAGGCCAAATTAACGGGACTTAAAACATAACGGGTTATAACTTCCCGAACCCGTTAAAATAACTAGGAGTAATTAACCTAGTTAGTAGCATGTGATTAAGTAACTAATGGTGAGATATAGCTTCATTTGATCAAAATAAAACATGAGGGACTAATATGGACAAGTGGGAAACTTGTTTTATTAAAAAAAAAACACAACACACTTGGTGTGTGTGTGCGTGTAATCGCCAGGAGAAGAAAGGAAGGGGTTAAAAACCCTAGTTCAACAAATCCTCCAAATTGAAGCTCAAATCAAGCCCGAATCGTCTGCATGATTACAAATTCGTGATCACCTAGTCGTGGGGATCATAAGGTATGTAAAAATTTGATGATTCGTGAAGTTGAAAAATTTGAGTTAGCATCATAATTCGCGAATTATGTAAGGATTAGAGGAGCTATGGCTAAGTTAGTGATGTACACATGCTTAGGAACTAAACCCTAAGTGAAAATCATACATATGATGCTATGACTAGAATGATTTGGTGATTACCTATATGTGTGTTAAATGGGGGTTGTAGAATGATGAAGAACACTAGAAATTGATTATAAATTGAGTGTTATTTATTTACATTAGATGAATCTAGATGTTATTATGCATACTAGATATATTAAACTTGCAAGAATTGTTTAATCTTGGCTAAATAGTTAGTCATGAAACTTGATTTTTGATTTAGTGAAATTATGCCCACTAGGTGTTTGTTAAAATGCCTAAACGAAGCTAAAATGTTGAAATTCCATGTGAAGTGTGCATTCGAATATGTTGATAGATCAATTGACTTTTAGGAAGTCAAACTA
>JARYGA010057468.1:0-42030 GCA_030545235.1 Helianthus tuberosus
AGCACCATGTCACCTACTTCTAATCCATCATCCAAAACCACTATCTTAAGGGTGTGGTCATGACTCAAACCACTATTATCTTATTTTAATTTATTTTTGTGAAAAGGAAAGGAAATGTTGAATAAGGAAAGGAGGCTCATGGTTGCCATGGTTTAATACATGGGAATCATATAAGGTGGTGTAACAATCCATTAATAGTCCTACGTGTGGATTGATGACCCAACCATTAATAGCCTAATAGTTTAGCTGAATTCGTTTCCATTATTGTCTAAGTTTCCATTATTGTCAAAATAATTACTTGTGGATTTGCCAATACAGGAAACCAAAGCATAATCTAAGACCGTTGGACCTAAAGTATATTGGGCTGGAAAAAAGAAAAAATCTTTAGGCCGTTCAAAACAAAAACTGCGAACTAGCATTTTGTTAGTTAGAACAAGTTAAGATATAATGTTGGGGAAGGAACAAGGTGGGTTTTACTTAATTATCCTAAGAACATGCGTAGTCGTAAGGGTGAATAATGCTCTCACCCTTTGGCGTTTTTCACTATGTGTTAGTCTAGTCAGTAAGGGGCATTATTGGGCGTTTTTTTTCTAAAATGAGTGTAGTGGGAATATGGGTATTTGTTGGATCTGAGTTTCTTTTTTATTGTATTTTCGTTTGAAATTAAGATGGAAATGAAAGAGTTGTGCAGCGGAATTAAGATGAAAACAAACTTTGCATACAATCAAACAGGAGTAATACTTTTAATCAAACATCTTTACACAATGATCCGAATGATTGAATTTGTTTCAACAACGATTACAATGATTGATGTAAGACTGCAAACTCCCCCTCAGCCAGAGCTCAGTAGTTTGTTCGTGCAAAGAAGACGATGTGGTGAAAGAGCTAATAGAACAGTACAAAGTACTGAACTATTTATAGGCACTTGCAAACCACTGAGCATCTTAGCTGACGTCACCATGAAAGTGACATCTAACCTCCTAACAAACTCTAACCTCTGATCTATACAAACACTGATGTAGTAACTACTGCTATTACAATCTATTACATGAAAGACGCTTAAACAGCTGCTGCATCCTTCCACTGCTGTGAATCCAGCAGTGCTTGTCCGGATCAGCAGTACTTGACTCAAGGCAGAAGATTGAGTCAGCAGAGCTTTGGTCTTCCATCAGTCTTTAACATTTGGCAGTAGATGAAAGGCAGCAGTTGTGGATCAACACTTGGTAAGATCAGTAGATAGGAGGTCAGCAGATACAAAGCCACTTTCAAGGGGAGAGATTTGCATGAACTATCTGTAAACGTCTGCTTATTCTTGGATCCACTGCTCTGATCCAGTTTTGGCTTTAATTATCTGTTCCTCTGATAGGGTTCAGTCCCAACAATCTCCCCCTGGAACAGATAATGCCAAAACTCTTCATTATTTATGGAAATCTTTATTGCCTCATCAACAGCTCCCTTATCTGACCTTTAAATTGTAATTCAAAGTCTAGGGCGTCTGTATCTTCATCATCCCTGCTAAGTGGAAGATCAAGGAGATCCTGCAAATCTTCAAGACTCAGGCCAAGAGCTTGTTCCCTTGATATTTTCTCCACTACTCCACCAGACCTGAGCAAAGTCAATACGCAGGTCTGTTTGTCAGTTTCCCACTTTTGTATTTTTGAGCCTGGTGGGTTTCTTGGGAGATGCTTATTTGCAGAAGTATTTGGTGAGGCTGGCCTGTTCATAGCTGGCTGAGCAGCATTTGCAGATTGTTCCAATTCAAGATCTTCTTTTATCATTACTTCCGTGCCAGCTTTTACAATGGCATCTCCGGCTAAAAGATCTTGAATTGTTTCCATGCTAAACTGGTTTTTGCTCCTTCTTTTGTAGATGGCAGCACCAGCTGGAGCAGTGGTTCTTTTGACTTGCGCCTTTGGTGGTCTTTTTGAAACCGCTGCTTTGGAATAGTCAGGCTTTTGTGGAACTCTTGGATCTTTCTTTCTAAGTTCCTCTAATCTTTTATAGGTTGCCCTGACTCTATCTTCTCCCCACTTTGTCACAGAGTTCTTTGACCCATAATCAGCTATAATCAGCTCCTCTTTCATTCTCCTCAGCTCTAACATCTTCTCAGCTTCAAATTGTTTGAATTTTTCAGGAGGAGTCTGCTTGACCTTATTTTTGATCATGTCTTGAATCCTGGCTGCTTCTTTTTCAAGCTCAGGAATGGTCCAGTTCTTGTACATGTGTTTCTCCCCCTTGTATTTCTTGTAGGCCATGATGTTTTCAATGTAGTCTTTTCTTAAGGACTCATCTGCCCTTTCTGAAATTTTCTGACATACATTTTTAGCAAAACGCTCCATAGCATTGACCTGTGAGAGTAAAAACTGATAGTTTTGTTGAAATTCTCTATCAGATTTCCCTTTTCTGTTTTTGATTGCAATATCCTCTGCTTGTTTGGCTTTGAGCTTCAAGTATTCTTCAATGTTGTTAGGCCTGGGATAATTTGCAATTGATGGCAAACTCCTTTTGGCTGGGTCATCTTCATAAAAAAAAGATTTGATTTCTTCTCTGACTGCAATGAGTTCCAGAGGAAATGAGACACCAGCAGGAGGTAGTGATTGTATAATTTGAGCTGAAGAGAGAGGTATGGGTTTTGGAATAGTGACAAGTAACAGGGATTTTGAAGATGTTGGTGAAGGAGATGTGTCATCATCTTTTAAAATTAGCCTTCTCCTTTTTATAGGAGGGACTGATGATGTTTTGAATGGAACAGTGGTGGTAAATGTAGTGGCAGTGGATTGTGATTGACTAACAGCTGTTGAAACAACTGGTGTTTCAACCACTGTTGTCATTACAACAGATGTTATAACATCTGCTGTCTTCTGCTGTATGTCAGCAGGTGTTGTTTTTGGTGGTGATGATGGTAAAGCAGTGGATGTTGTGTGTGTTGAAGTGGTGTGTGTTGATGGAACAACTGTTTGGCAAGCAGTGGTTTTTGTAACTCCTGTTGCATCAGCTGTTTTGTATGGTGGTTTGTGAGCAGACTTTGAACGTCTGGTTGGAATGGATTTGGGTTGCCTCACTTTTCTAGTAGGTTTCTTCTTTTCCTCAACAGGATTTTCATGATCCTTTGACCCAGAAGTACCCTGATCTGGATGATCCATTCTCTCCACCCTGGCTTTCCGTTTGGCCTCTCTATCCCTTTTTACACTTGCAACTGCTTCTGCTAGTGCATTTATTGTCACATCAATTTTCTTGCTGCCATCTGGCAAAGGGATCTTTTTGGTCATGTTTGAATTTTCTGGTTCAAGATAAAGACCATCCTCTATACCCTTCTGTTTCCACTCCTTCATTTTCTCCCCCTTTTTGGCATTATCTTCTGGGAGTTGATAAATGTAGCGTACTTGTGGAGGAGCAGTGCCAGTGGTGTGCAAGATCTGAGTTTTGAGAGCCTTTAAGTCAGCCTTAGTGTTCTTGAACCTTGACTCCATTGCATTTCTCAGCTGTTGTACATGTTTTTCATGTTGCTGATCTGCTAATTGTGCTTGTTGTTGGAGAAAAGATTGAAATAACTTCCAGAGCTCATTTGGAGCAGATGCCCTTTGTGGAGCAAGTGCTTGAGATGGAACAGCAGTTGATTGTACCTTCTGAACTTGTAACACCTGTTGTAGCATATCTTTGAGTTCTGCAACAGAGTTATCAAGTTTTTCAATGCGATCCGTCAATTTCTGGTACTTTAAACCATCACCCAAGTTAATGGGATCATCTGATTTCCCACTAGCAGTGGTTTTATCAGTGGTAGATATAGGGAGTATACTCCAAACATTAACCACTGATGCCCCTTTTTCTTGGTACTGGGGTCTTCTTCCTTCAACACTTGACAACCTTTCGATGTTGCCAGTAGGATAAAGAAATCCACTGGTGGTTGGCAGAGGTGCTATAAAAGGAATTGCCTCCAAGGAAGTCTTATTAATGTAACCACTGTCCAAATATAACCCAGTGGGTGTAACACTTGTAGTGGCTGCTTCACTTGGATTACCACCAAGAGTTACTTGTAACTCAAGGGGTGTAACCTCCTCAGGTTGTGTTGGTGGGTTAGCAAAGATTGATACATCAGACCCAGTTAGTTGTTGAGGTATATTCTCATTAGTAGGTGATTGAGAAGGACTGGTTAATGCCCGGTTCAAATCAATTGCATCCAACAGTGGTTTTATTGGTGAGGGAATTGTGGATGTGAAGGATGGTGTAGAAAGTGGAGTTGCCCCGGGTATTGAGTTGTGGATGATAGAAACGAGTGTTTTAAGAGCATCATGATGTGGAGACCCTATTTGTACAACCTGTTCTTTTTGTGAAGAAGCAGGAGGAGTTGTGGTTATGGGTTGAGATATTTGTACCAACTGCTGTGAGGAAGTAGCAGCAGTGGTTTCTTATGACATTTGTGTTGTCACAGGCAGGAGCTCTGGTATCTCATCCTCCAGAGTTGCCTTTTTGATGGGTTTTGTGGGGTTTTGAGTTTTTCTTTTTGGCTTTTTGGAGATAATAGGTGTGGGTTTCAAAGCAGTTGTGCTGCTGCTTTGATCACCTTGAGCAGTGGGCTCAGCAGCAGATACCTGAGGAGCAGTTGTAACTGCTAAAATCTGCTCAGGCACCTCTGCTTGTGTTTTGCAAGGTGTAGACATCCTTGTAAAAGTTTCAGCAGTTAAGCAATTTGTTTGAATGAAATCACCTTGTTTTATTGCAGCAGCATCCTTCTTTCCAAGTTTGTTTTCAAAATAGTAACTTAAAAATCTTGGAAAAAGTAGGAATGCCTTTGTTTCAACATTTTTAACCAGATCATTAAAAATTTCCTGGGAATAGTTAAAATTTTCATCTTGAAGAATTGTAAATCCCAGTTTTTGAATTTTTAATGGTATCTCATTGAAAGAAGTGGTTTTGTTTGAAACACATTTTAAGAGGGTGTGAAATAAAAATCTTGTTGCAGGAGGAAAGTAACCTTTTTCTAAGGTGTCCTTTTTGACCTCTGCATTGTACCCCCTTTCCAGAAAATCATTTTTTAACTCGTTTTTAGGGAAACTAATTTTACCTTCTTGATCGTCGAGTTGAAAGACCTCTGAAATTGTTTGTGGTGTAATCTTGACTTCTTTTCCCTTTAAAGTAGAGTTAATGGCTATTACAGCTTCTCCTTGTGTTTCAAGGATTGCATTCTTCCAAAACTCCCTTTGGGTTGCCAAGTAAATTGGTGCATCCGCTGTCAACAAAGTTTTGTACTTTGAGGCGGTGATGATATCAATGATGGAATCGAACTCCTTTGTGGAACTGGGTTTTGTAAGAAGACCAAGAAGATTGTGAGATGGTTTGTGTGGAATTTCAGTGGAGATTGCCTTTTGAGAGGCTGTTTCGATGAAGATTTGGATGAGGGTTTTGCAGATTTCTTTGATTTAGTCATTTTGAGGATGATTGATCGAAGAAATTTGTGGAAGATGAGATGAAAAACTGTTTTGAGAAGAGATTTTTTAAGAATTCAATTCGACAGAAAAACCCTGTTTTGGTGGTGAGTGGGGGATTTTATAGGGAAGAAAGTGAATGCTGAGGTGGCAGCCGTTACAAAAGGTCTGACCAATATGTACTGCCCACGTGACAACCCCTGATGAAAGTGAAGGACAGTACTTTGTGTGATATGGACATATGAAAGCAGTGGTATGAGAGCAGTGGATGATTTTTACTATCAGTGGATAGCATATCAGTGGATAATACACTGCTTTTGAACAACAGAGTTTATCAAATAATGAGAGAGCAGGGGTTGACTTTCAGTAGTGGACAGACTTTTGAAGAAAGCAGACTTTTGAACAATCAGTGGTTAATGGCAGACTTTTAAGGATTTTAATGAAAAATTTTCATTTTTAGCTATTTTTAAGGATGGAGTTTTGATTTTCTGAAAACATTTTGTTGCTTTTATTCATAGAAAAACAAGATGTTGCTTGTTATTCCATGTTCAGCATCCCAATCCTAGAGACCAAACTTTCAAAAGTGGCTGTATCAAGTGCTTTTGTGAGCACATCAGCCAGCTGGTCTTTAGTTGGGACATGATGCAGAGAAATCAAACCTTTTTCATAGCAATCCCTCACAAAGTGATGTCTGATGTCAATGTGTTTGGTGGTTGAGTGGGAAACTAGATTTTTGATGATATTTTCTGCTGCCTGACTGTCCAACATGAGTGGTGTCTTTAAGGCAGTGATACCAAAATCCAGTAACTGATTTTGAAGCCACAGGAGTTGGGCTGTACAGCTTGTAGCAGCAATGTATTCAGCTTCAGCAGTGGATGTTGAAACAGCTGCTTGCTTTTTGCTTTGCCATGAAACTAAGCAATCACCTAGAAACTGGCACCCTCCTGATGTGGACTTCCTTGTGGTGTGACATCCAGCAAAGTCACTGTCTGAGAAACCTGAAAGCTTGATGTTCCCATTAGCTGGATACCAGATACCAAGTGTGGGAGCACCTTTTATGTATCTGAAGATCCTTTTTACAGCAATGAGATTTGATTTTTTGGGAGCTGATTGACTTCTTGCACAGACACATGTTGCAAACATGATGTCTGGTCTAGATGCAGTTAGGTACAATAAAGACCCAATCATGCTTCTATAAAGTGTTTGGTCAATCAGCTCATCCTTTTCATCAGACATGACCAGCTTATTTGTTGCCATGGGTGTGCTGCATGGTTTACAATCATTCATATCAAATTTGGTTAAAAGTTCTTTAGCATATTTGCTTTGATGAATGAAAGTTCCATTTTGTAGTTGCTATACTTGGAGACCAAGAAAGCATTGCAGCTCACCCATAGCACTCATTTCAAACTCAGCTGTCATGAGTTCTCTAAACTCTTCACACATTGAATTACATGTGCTTCCAAAAATAATGTCATCCACATAAATCTGGACAATCATTAAATCCTTCCCTCTCCATTTTAAGAACAGTGTTTTATCAATGGTACCTCTTTTGAAACCATTTGAGAGTAGGAAGTTGGAAAGAGTTTCATACCAGGCCCTTGGTGCTTGTTTCAAGCCATACAAGGCTTTGTTTAGCCTGTAGACATGATCTGGATAAAATGGATCCTCAAAACCTGGAGGTTGACAAACATACACCTCTTCTTGAATTGTACCATAGAGGAAAGCACTTTTGATATCCATTTGAAACACCTTCATATTGTGGTTGACAGCAAAGGCCAGGAACAGTCTAATGGCTTCCAATCTTGCAACAGGGGCAAATGTTTCATCATAATCAATCCCCTCTTCCTGTCTGTAACCTTGAACCACAAGCCTGGCTTTATTCTTGACAACAATACCCCTTTAATCAGTTTTGTTCTTGAAGACCCACTTTGTGCCAATGGGACTAACCTCTTCTGGCAGTGGTACAAGCTCCCATACTTGTTGTCTTTTAAACTGTTGGAGCTCCTCTTGCATGGCTTCTACCCAGCTGTTGTCTTTCAGTGCCTCTTGGTACTTGACTGGCTGATGGAGTGATAGAAAACCAGCAAAAAGACAAATGTTTTGGGTTTGGCTTCTTGTGAGCACCCCTTCATTTATGTTGCCAATGATTTGATCAGGTGGATGAGATCTCAAGAAGATTAAATCTCCTTGGTATGGTATGATGGCATTGGTTGGAGAAGGCTGCAAATGTGTATCATCTGAGCTAACCACTGCTGGGGACTTTGATGATCCAGCAGTGGCTTCAAAAGGTGGTGGTATAGGAGGTAATGAAGTGGACAACTGCTGACTTTTATCCACTGTTTGAGGACTTTTGTCAGCAGTGTTTGAGGATGTGGAAGCAGTGGTTGATGGGCTACTTTGATCAACAACTGTTGAGGTAGCAGTGGTTGAGCTTTGACAACTGTTTTGAACAGCTGGTGCTTTTCCCTTTGTGGCAGACCTTTGAGGGATGATGATTTCATACCCATAGTCTGGTGTTGTATCCTCTGATGGACCTGCACTGTTAGTCTTGACATCAGTATTTTCAAAAGTGAATTTTTCAAGATCAAACAGATCTGCAGGGTTTGCTGGGATTTTCATTGATGAGAGTTCATTGAACTTAACATTCAAAGTCTCCTCCACTGCCTTGGTCCGTGTGTTGAACACTTTGTAGGCCTTGGCAGTGGATGAGTATCCCAGATGATAACCACAATCAATTTTGGCTGCAAATTTTGAAATGGAATCTTTTAAGTTCAAAATAAAGCATGGGCAGCCAAACACTTTGAAATATGAGATCAGTTGTTTAATTTTATACAGAATTTCATAGGCAGTCTTTTTGTGCCTGGGGTTTATTAAAACTCTGTTCTGAACATAGCAAGCAGTGTTTACTGCCTCTGCCCAGAAAGTTAATGGCAAACCTGAATCTGCAAGCATGGTTCTGGCAGCCTCAATCAGAGTTCTGTTCTTCCTTTCTACTACCCCATTCTGCTCTGGTGTTCTTGGGATGTTGTACTGCCTTACAATCCCTTTCTTCACACAAAAGGCATCCAACTCCCTATTTTTGAATTCTGTGCCATTGTCACTCCTGAAGCTTTTCACTGGAAGGTCAAATTGCTTTTCAACCTGTGTTACAAAGTCTTGCAAAATGCCTGCAGTTTCATCTTTTGAGTGCAAAAAGAAAGTCCATGTAAACCTAGAAAAGTCATCAACAATAACCAAACAATATCTTTTCTTTTTGAGGCTCATGACTTGAACTGGGCCAAACAAATCCATGTGTAGCATTTGCAAACACTGGGTTGTTTTGGACTCTTCAATGGACTTGTAAGAACTTTTATGTTGTTTTCCTTTTAAACAGGAAATGCAATGTTCAGGGCATGAAAACAATTTTTGTGGTAGGCCTCTCACCAAACCATTTTTTGAAATTTCTGTGATTGTCTTAAGATTTGTGTGTCCCAGCCTTCTGTGCCAAAGTTCTGTCTCTTTGTTAGAGGCAGCTGAGAACAGACAGGCATCAGCTCTGGGACACTCTTTTGACATGTCAACAACATAAACATTGCCACTTCTTTGAGCAACAAGTTTAGTTTGACCAGTTTTGATTATTGCTTCAATCTTTTTGACCATTTCTGGTCCAACAATCCTACAACAATCTTTTGTGAAGAAAGACCCAAAACCCTTGTCACTCATTTGGGACACACTCAGAAGGTTGAATTTTAGATTGTCTATTAGATTGACATTTTCAAATTTTACTTTTCCAGACTCCACTGTACCCGACCCCAGAACTTTTCCTTTACTATTATTCCCAAAGGATATATCACCCCCTCCATGGATTTTAAAGTCTTTGAGGAGGGCTTTACATCCTGTCATGTGCCTGGAGCCTCCACTATCTACATACCACAGACTATCAAAGCATGCAGAAGCTCCCTGCACATGAAGTAAAAGGATTAGTTCATTAAGGTCTCCAAAGCCAACAAGGCTTTGGATGGGGTCTCAACAGTGTCTGGGATGGATGCAGAATGATGGACAGTTGTTAGGTCAGGGGTTTGAACTATTTTAGGACAGTTCTTCTTTAACCACTGTTGTGGGTCCTGACCAATCATCTGCTGATAGCCAAAAGGATGCCTGTTCACTTTGGGTTTAGAGGGCCTTTTGTAGGCCTCATAAACGTGTGGAATCCTTTGGTAAGACTGTTTTTCTCTGTCTTTTCTGAACTGATTGGCAGGGGGTGCATCAGTAACATGAACATCTCTTTTGACAGATGTTTGGTTCAGCTGTTTTGTAACAGCTGTTTGAACTGGCACAAACAGTGGTTGTTTCTTGATGAACTTGACAGATGTTGAGGATGATGATGATGGACTCAAGGATGTTTTAGCCATGTACTCGTTCTTTTTTACATCAAAGTTAGTGAGGTACACACATGCTTGAGTTTTGTGGTTTGTTTTACCACAGACAATGCAGCTTTCTGCTGAAACAATGATACTTGTTTTGTTTAAATCATAAGCTTTCAAGTGGAAACAATCTTTTGTTAGATGATTCCTTTTTTCACAGAATTCACAAAACAAGTTGTCAATTTTTTCTTTCTTCTTTCTCTTTTCAGACTCCTTTGCAGCAGAGGTTTTAACCACTGTTGGGATGTCCTTGAGAGGTATGACTTTAGCTTTTGGAGCTTTAACACCATCAGTTGATGTAAAGTCCATTGGCTTGAAATTTTCAAGAATATCACACTCGTCAGACCAGGTAGGTTTAAACTGATATTTTTCAAGTTCTTCAAAAGTTGAGGAACTCCTTGTTCTGCCAAGTGTGATTTTGTTACCAAGTTTGTCAGTGATTTTCACTTCTTGGCCATTCTTGTTTGTGGGGATGAACTCAGTGGTTACATCAGTGTTTTGAACAGATTTTTCACAAGCAATGTGTTCATCATCATATTTTCTATACCCAACCCCAAACTTCACATTACTTTCAATCTGTTTAGCAAGCATCACCTCATATCCTCTACAGGATTCCACCCATCTTTCACAAGTAATCCGGGTGGATTCCAACTCCTTTTTGCAACTTTGGTATTTTTCTACCATAGTTTGAAGTTGGGTTTTGGTGATGCTTTGCTCTTCTTTTAGACAGCTGATTTCTTTTTCCTTTTCAGTCAATTTGTTTTTAAGTTCTTTTAAAGGCCTTTCAAATTTGACCTCATCAGACAAGATTTTATCCCGAAGGTTTTCATTCACCTCTTTGATGTTAGCAAAAGCAATTATGCAATTGTCAGAACACAGTGTTTCAAGAACTTGAGAAGATACCTTGGCAGCTGCCATCATTGCACAATCACATTGATGATCTTTATCATCATCAGCTTTTACCTTCTTTTCACCAGCCTTTTCTTCTTTCTCTTCTTCTTTGTCCTCTATGAACCATGGATCTGTCATTGGTTCAATCAGGGTACCTGAACTTTCTCCCAACAGTATTTCATCAGCCACTGCAGTAACCACTGCTTCAATCACCTCTTCCACTGTTTCAAAGCACTGCTGTTCCTCCTCAGCTTCAACCCCCTCCTGTATTGACTCTAGTGCCATCAAACAAAACTCATCATGTGAAGAATCATTAGAAGCATAGAGTGCAAAATTTTCATCACTAAGATCATCAGGCATACTGCTCCAGTCAACAAACCCTTGAGTGAAAAAACTTTGTTGATCTGGTTGTGCTGCTGATGGAGCAGTGGTTTGAGGTGCAGCAGATTGCACTTGTACCTGTGGAGCAGGGGTTTGAACATATTGGATTTGTGGAACAGTAGTTTGGACATAATGTACTGGCACAGGGGCAGCAGCATAGTGAGCAGTGTTCACTTGTGCTGCTGGGGCATATTGGGCATAGTGCACAGTGTTTTGGTTTTGAGGTCGAGGATTTGAGCTAGGATGAGTAATTATGGGACCAGCGGTTTGACTCCTACATTCCCTAGCGAAATGTCCCAACCTATTACACTTATAGCACTTGATTTTCGATTTATCCAACCCAACCCTTAGATTCCCATGCAAACCTGGGAATTTTCTCCCTGTTCTTTTGTAGAACTTGCTAGTTCTAACACTTAGCAAAGCCAGTTGGTGCAGGATGTCCATTTCCTCTAAATCAGTAGGATCAAAATGTTGTAAATCATTCAGTTCAAAGCTTAAATTGTCTAACATCTGGTTTTCGTTAGCAGTGAATGCATAACTTGCAGAGTGAGGATCAGGGTTGTTAAAATTTGCACCAACAGTTATGTCAATGAAGTGATCATAACCCTGATCCTTACCACTGTTCCCAGATTCTTCTTGACCCAGAAGAGCAGTATTACTGAAAGTGTAATCATCGGTAGCTTTTCCTGACTCTTGTAACCTCCTTTTCTGGTTCAACTCCCTTTCGTAGGTCAGGAGTCGACCATGGAGTTGGGTCAAGGTCAGATCCTTGAATTCAGATGAATTTCGGGTGACAAAAGCTATAGTGTCCCATTTTTCTGGCAGTGACCTGAGGAACCTGCTATTTTGAGTTGAGTTTGTAAAAGTGGTGTTAACAAGCCTCAGTTCACTGATGAGACAACTAAAACGCTCAAATTGTTGCGTTAGTGATTCACCTTTAACGTAGCAAAATGTTTCATACTGTTGGTTCAGGATTTCCCTATTGCTTTCTATGACTTCTTCAGTTCCACCAAACTGTTCCTTAAGTGCGTCCCATAATTCTTTGGCATTGTTACAGTGTAACAGTCCAGCATATATCTCATTGGGCAGCGCTGATGCTATGATGCTAAAAGCTTTAGCATCTAGTTCGATCTTTTGAAAGTCGGTTTCGGTATAATTTTCAACTGGTTTTGGAACGAACTTTTTAGCATCTTCAGCGCTTGGCACTGAAGGAACATGGGGACCATAAATGACCGACCTCCAACAACCTGTGCTTTGTTGAGCGAGGATGTGACCCATCCTCCTCTGCCAGATGTTGTACTCATTTCTTGTTAGCATAGGTGGTTTAAAAATCGAGCCGATGTTGTTTTTATCATCCTGAGATTGTGACGTCATTCTTGTTGTTTTACAGACACTGAGAAATCAACTTTAATGGTGATTAATCCTTGCTCTGTTTTTCAACGGACGAACAAACGATCAGTATCAACTGTTATGAGCTGAACTATTTACGTCAAAATGATTGTTAAATCAAATTTGACTGTCCAAGCTCTGATACCAATTGTTGGATCTGAGTTTCTTTTTTATTGCATTTTCGTTTGAAATTAAGATGGAAATGAAAGAGTTGTGCAGCGGAATTAAGATGAAAACAAACTTTGCATACAATCAAACAGGAGTAATACTTTTAATCAAACATCTTTACACAATGAACCGAATGATTGAATTTGTTTCAACAACGATTACAATGATTGATGTAAGAATGCAAACTCCCCCTCAGCCAGAGCTCAGTAGTTTGTTCGTGCAAAGAAGACGATGTGGTGAAAGAGCTAATAGTACAGTACAAAGTACTGAACTATTTATAGGCACTTGCAAACCACTGAGCATCTTAGCTGACGTCACCATGAAAGTGACATCTAACCTCCTAACAAACTCTAACCTCTGATCTATACAAACACTTATGTAGTAACTACTGCTATTACAATCTATTACATGAAAGACACTTAAACAGCTGCTGCATCCTTCCACTGCTGTGATTCCAGCAGTGCTTGTCCGGATCAGCAGTACTTGACTCAAGGCAGAAGATTGAGTCAGCAGAGCTTTGGTCTTCCATCAGTCTTTAACATTTGGCAGTAGATGAAAGGCAGCAGTTGTGGATCAGCACTTGGTAAGATCAGTAGATAGGAGGTCAGCAGATACAAAGCCACTTTCAAGGGGAGAGATTTGCATGAACTATCTGTAAACGTCTGCTTATTCTTGGATCCACTGCTCTGATCCAGTTTTGGCTTTAATTATCTGTTCCTCTGATAGGGTTCAATCCCAACAGTATTATGTTAAAAAGGGGTGTAAAGAATTAAAAAAAAAACTAACCAAAAAAGGGAATTGGCCAAGAAAAAGAGGGATGCATGTGATTGGCCAACAGTTTTCCATTTTGGCGTGATTTACAACACGCTTCAGAGTTTTTTTTCGAAAATAACGCCCAAAAACTTCCAAGGGGGTGGGGTGGGGCATGATTGGGCGTGTTTGGGGGCTTTTTTTTTTGAAAAAAATCACGCCCACTATGCATGGTCTAAAAAAGATTTTGGAGATAATATGTGGTACTTATTATAGGTAGGATCGAAGAGAATTTTTTTCCTAAACACAAACTATCACCCCTTGTTTTCTTAAAATACAATGTACAAAAAAACCAGCATAAAAAATATAGCACAAAAAGTCTAGTAAAAAAAAACAACACATAAATGTAGCACAAAAATCTAGTAAAAAATCCAGCACAAAAATGTTATACAACATAGAAATCTAAGCGAATGTTTTGGGTTTTTTTTAGATCTCGTATTTTATAGTCATATGGTACTTAGATTAAAAATAAAAATATGCTCGATTTTATGGTTTTTTAAAAATAATGCCATATGAAAAAATTATTAACGTTTAAAAAATAGGAGCAATATGCATGTGCCTTACATGTGGGGAGAAAAAGTTCACAAACAAACTATTACAAAACTACACTTATACACATTTTTTTCCTACACTTTGATCTAAACCATTGATTTAAAAAATGAAATGTCAAGATTCTTTTTTATTCTACTTAGGCAAAATCAACTTTTTATTTGATCTTACCCTGTAAAATGTTATCTTTGTCACTTCAAATATATATATAGAGCAAGGATTCATTAGGAACCACCCTTTATTGCGAGAACCACGATAAATGTGAACCACCCTCTAAAATTTTTCGTTAAAAATCGCAGCTTTTTATTTATAATAATTTTGTTTTGCTAAAGTCGCGATTTAACTAAAAAACTTTTTTGGCATTTAATTGTGGGGTTTAGCTTTAGTGTTTAGTTTTTAGCATTTAGCTTGGTGGGTGGGTGGGGGGTTTAGGTTTTTAGGGGGTGGGGGTTTAGGTTTGTTTAGGTTTTGGGAGGTGAGGAGTAGGTTTTTTTAGTTTTTTTTCTTTATTTTTTAAGAGGGGTGGGGGAGGGGGGTTTAGGTTTTTGGGTTGGGTTGGGTTGGGGTAGGGGTAGGGGTGGGGGTGGGTGGGTGTTTAAGTTTTTGGGGTGGTGGTAGGGTGGATTTATTTTATTGTGTTTACATTGTTTCTCACATTAACCCTACCGTATATATATATATATATATATATATATATATATATATATATATATATATATATATATATATATATATATATATATATATATGAGAGTTTAGTGGAGAACACTAAAATAGTGAGTAACCATAATTAACATTTTAAAAATTCAACTTTGCATTTTTTCTTACAAATGCATGCAGAAGCTTTTTTAATAAAAAATTAAAAAACTTAAAATTTAAAAAACAGTTAAAAAGGTTAAAAAATTTACAAAAATGATATTTTTATTAGAATAGTTTCTACATATATTTATAAGAAAAAGCGCTGAAAAAAATTAAAAAAAATTGATTTTTAACATGTTAAGTTGAATTTTTAATATATATTTAACATGTTAAATGCATTGTTCCTCGGTTCCCTACTTTTTTAGTGTTCTCCACTTTTTAACATATATATACATACATACATACATATATATATGTATGTATGTATATATAGGGGACCGCTAGAATGAGAACCACCTCGAGTTATGAGAACCTGTAACACCCCGAAAATATAAAACCTTAAACTGGAATTGGTAAGGTTTAAATAAACGAGAATTTACTAACTAGGAATTTTAACCTAATTAGTTATAAGTCTAGAAATAACCTAAAGTAGGGTTAAAAGTAATTAAAATCAATGTTGGTCAAAGTGGAGGGGTTTAAGTTGTCAAAATTGAAACTTGAAATTTAATAAACAAATAAAACATAATTAAACACCCCACTTTTGAAGCCCTGGTCGACCAGAACTACATGGGGGCGACACCCACCTTCAACAAAACCTAGAATTCTACTAAAATCCTCAAATTGAAGGAGCAAATCTGGTCCAAACGAAAATCTGAGCTTAGAATCGTGATCCTCGTCGCAAGAGGATTACAAGGTATGTAAAAATTAGTAAAAACTCTTAACTTGAAATTCTCATGAAAATTTGAGAAATCTGAATTTGGGTTGCATGTATATGTTGTGATGATGGAAGAACAACTATAGTGTTTAGGAACAAATCCTAGACCAATAGAAGTTGAAATCATAGGAAATTTTGGTGAATCTAAATGTTAAGCTAGAAACTTGTCATATAATCTTGTGATAAATCTGCCTTTAAGGTGTTTGTGAAAATGCCTCAAAGAAGGCTTAAAAATAGAAATTTAAAGCTTTAACGCATAATTGTGATGTTTCGGTATATTATGCGAAGTGAGGTCTAAAGAGAGTTCTAAACATGTTTTGAATTGAACTCTATAGGAAAAGATACCGGAACGTCTAGTGGACAACCCGGTGGTGATTCGCGGTTGAAGGGCGTACGCTAAGGTATGTAACTTGATCCGTTACACTCGTTGAAATATGAATGAACTATGTGTTATTGATAGAATTCTTGTCGATTATGGTTGGGATGTGAATTTGATAGATTTAGTATAGTAAACGAACCTAATTGGTAGTCATCATAAGTGGATGGTTCCACAAGATGAGCCAATTGATCTATTAGTATGGAAAATTGTAGTTTTAAACGTTCTAGTAGTCTACAATGGCGATAATGATCACAAAGGAATTAAACTAAAAAGTTGGTAAGAAAATGCAGGTGATAATAAGCCTCGGATGTTGGGCATAAGGCGCCATAGGATCTTTAGTCAAATGGATGTAAATTGTGTAAGGTTAGAATGGGTCGAATAACTACATAGTGACATATGGTCTTTCGGTCCGTACAATAAATTTTTGACATCAAATTTATAATGGTCATGTCGGTAATGAATTTACAGACGTATAGGAAGAAAAATCACCTAAAACGGACTTACGAGTCAAAAGTTATGGCTATTTAAAGTTGGAACTTGATTGAACTCGGAGCTGGGAATGTTCAGCAATAAACAAATGGAAGAGTCTGGGAAAACAAGGGCCTCGCGTAGCGCGAGCCCCTGTCGCGTCACGCGACGCCTCCGATCCGAATTTTTTTATTTTTTTTTTCAATTGTTGATCCATGGAACTTGTTTGTAACCCTTTTTACTTGATCTAAACTAACTTATGTTGGGGTTTGATCTTAGGTAATGAAGAAAACTAACCGAAAGATGGTCGAGCAAACTTTTGAAGAACCGAACACTACCTTCAAGCTTCCGCAATGTTTTAAATCCTTACCAGACTTAGATTATGGGTTGTAAATGATTGTTAAACAACTTTTGAAACATTTTATTTAGTCGTGTATGACTAAATTTTTGTTACTTATGAACCTTTTGTATAAATTATATGTTAATTAAGCGGCCTTTATTTATAATGGTATACGCTATTATTAAAAATCATGTTTAATTAGACGGGTGTTACAAGTTGGTAATCAGAGCCTAAGGTTGTTAACAAAGTGTTCGGTTCAAGCTTGATCGATCGTCCGGTAAGAATTAACTTATTTTGTTAATAAATTATGTATTACGTATAGAATGAGAAATGTACAAATATGCATGAAAAGAGTGTGTAAGCTCACTCAAACACAAGAAATGCATGAAACAAGAATGATTAAATCAATTTATAAACTTGATTGAATCGAAACAAGAATGATTAAATCAAGTTATAAACTTGATTGAATCGAAACAAGAATGATTAAACCAAGTTATAAACTTGATTGAATCGAAACAAGAATGATTAAATCAAGTTATAAACTTGATTGAATTGAAGCAAGAATGATTAAATCGAGTTATGAACTTGATTGAATCAAAACAAGTAAAGCATGTGTTATAAATAGAATGTTTAACAACTTGTGTAAACATTTCAGAAATAGATATGGCTGACGGAGGTAATGATAATGCGGTGCCAAGAGTCACCGAACAAATGAGGGAAGTGATTGCCGAAGAGGTTGGAAAGGCGATCGAAAACAGTTTGTCGGGCTTTATTGATAAAATTCAAAACACAGTATTATCAATAGTAGAAGATAGAATCACGAAATTGGAAGATGATTCAAATTTAGCGAAGGAGAAGCATGGAGGACCAAAGCCTTGTTCATACAAGGAATTCATGGCCTGTAGACCACCAATATATAATGGGGAGGTTGATCCAATTGTGGGCCAACGATGGCTAAGTGATATCGAAGGGGTATTTGAGAGGACCTATTGTGATGAAGATGACTACGTAGCCTATGGTACGGGTCAACTAAGGAGTCAAGCGAAAGATTGGTGGGATAACAAAAAGAGAGATATCGGTATTGAAGCTGCTAAGGTCATGACATGGGAAGAGTTCAAGACGCCGTTTCTTAAACATCATAGCCCCAAGTTATGAATAAAATCAAGGAGGAGTTCATGCAACTTAGGCACAAGGGTGAGACCATAGACAAGATTACGGCAACGTTTATGGATAAGATGAAGTTTTGCGATGATCTAGTGACGAATGAAGAACAAAAGATATACTACTACCATAACATGTTGAGTGCTGAGTACAGGGAATTTATCACCCCTTCAAAATACGAGACCCTTACCGAGATCATAAATGCTGCTCGGGAAAGGGAAATTGAACTGAAAAAGAGTATTGAACGGGGTGAACGGAAAGCACAAGATGTAAACCCAAGCCCTGCTAAGAAGGCACGAACAAACGAAACCGCGAAGAAATCTGATACGAAGGGTGGGTCGCCAAGTTACAGAATCTGTGGAAAGGGGCATAAGGGCGAATGCCGTTACAAAGATAAGCCTTGTCCCATATGCAAAAAACGGGACATATGGCTATATCGTGCCCGGAGAAAGTGACGGTTTGCTACAATTGTTATCGAACGGGTCACAAAAAGTCAGAATGTCCGGAACTGGTTGGAAAGAAGGATGGGCAGGACCCGAAAAGTGAAGCCCCAAAAGCAAAGGCAAAATCTTTTCAACTAACCGCCGCAGAAGCGAAGGTTGAACCTGACGTGGTCTCAGGTATATTTGCTGTAAATTCAATTCCTGCACGTGTGTTATTTGATACGGGTGCGAATAAATCCTTTGTTTCATATGGATTTATTCGACATCCTTCATTTGTTCTAACAAAATTACCTGTGCCATTAGAAGTAGAGATAGGTAATAACAAGAATTTTATTGTTTGTGATGTATGTGAAAACTGTAAACTGAGCATTGATGATGAAGAATATTTGATAAATCTAATCCCGATGTCGATGGGAGAATTCCAAGTAGTCGTTGGGATGGATTGGCTATCTCAATACCATGCAAAGGTCGTGTGTTTTCGTAAAGAGATAAAACTAACATCTCCGAGCGGAAAACACGTCACCATTTATGGCGAAAAAGGAGGCAACCCCATAGTATGCTCAATGTTGAAAGCTCACAAGCTTATGAAGCGAGGATGCAAGGCATTTATGATATACGCTAATGAGCCCGAAAAAGAATCACGAAAGATTGGAGATGTACCGGTAATACGAGATTATGAAGATGTGTTTCCGGATGATTTACCGGGGATACCGCCTGAACGGGAAATAAAGTTCGGGATCGAATTGATTCCGGGCGCGAAACCCATAGCAAAATCCCCGTACCGACTTGCACCATCGGAATTACAAGAATTGATGTCCCAAATTCAAGATTTGCTTGACAAGGGATTCATAAGGCCGAGTGTGTCTCCTTGGGGCGCACCGGTGTTGTTTGTGAGAAAGAAAGACGGGAGCATGCGCATGTGTATCGATTACCAGGAGTTAAACAAACTCACGGTAAAGAACCGATACCTGCTCCCGAGGATAGACGACTTATTTAACCAACTACAAGGCGCGAGCTGGTTTTCAAAAATTGACCTTAGGTCGGGATATCACCAACTAAAGGTCAAAGAAGAAGATGTGCCGAAGACGGCTTTCCGCACAAGATACGGACATTACGAATTTCTCGTGATGTCATTTGGGCTAACAAATGCGCCCGCGGCTTTCATGGACCTCATGAACCGGGTTTGCAAGCCAATGTTGGATAAGTCGGTCATCGTGTTTATCGATGATATCTTGGTTTATTCGAAAAGTGAAGCCGAACACGCACACCACCTACAAGAAGTGTTAGAGACACTTAGACTAGAGAAGTTATATGCAAAATTCTCTAAATGTGCCTTTTGGTTACGAGAGGTACAATTTCTCGGTCATGTCATAAGTGCCGATGGGGTTTTGGTGGATCCGTCAAAGATAGAGGCGGTGTCAAAATGGAATCCCCCGAAGAACCCTTCAGAAATCAGAAGCTTTTTGGGGCTTGCGGGATACTATAGGAGATTCATTCAAGATTTCTCCAAGATTGCGTCACCGCTAACAAAGCTAACCCAAAAGAAAGAAAAGTTTATTTGGGGTGCCGATCAAGAAAAAGCGTTTCAAACGCTAAAAGAAAAGTTAACTCAAGCTCCGGTATTGACATTGCCGGACGGCGTCGAAGACATGGTGGTTATTCGGATGCTTCACTATCGGGGTTCGGTTGCGTGTTGATGCAACGGGGCAAGGTAATAGCCTATGCCTCAAGACAATTGAAGATACACGAGAATAAATATCCCACGCACGATCTCGAGTTGGCTGCAGTGGTATTTGCATTAAAAATATGGAGGCACTACTTGTATGGGGTAAAGTGCACCATATTCACCGACCACAAGAGCTTGAAATACTTTTTCGATCAGAAAGAGTTAAATATGCGACAAAGGCGATGGCTGGAAACGGTGAAAGACTATGATTGTGAAATACATTATCACCCCGGAAAGGCTAATGTGGTGGCGGATGCGTTGAGCAGAAAGGCGGATTATGTCCCAATACTAGTAAGATCGATGCAACTAGTGGTGACCTCGGGTGTACTAGAACGTATTCGAGAGGCGCAATTAGAAGCAATGAAAGAAGAGAATTGGAAGAAAGAAAGAATCATCGGTCAGTTGAAGGACTTGTCGGATGGGCATAATGGGTTGAAGACTCGATCCGGAAGAATATGGGTCCCACATACTTGTGGAGTGAAGGCACTTCTACTTAATGAAGCTCATAAATACCGTTATTCCATTCATCCGGGTGCGACCAAGATGTACAATGATTTGAAACAAAACTATTGGTGGCCCGGAATGAAGAGGGATGTGGCGAAATATGTGGAAAAATGCCTCACATGTTTACAAGTCAAGGCGGAGCATCAGAAACCATATGGCAAACTCCAACCTTTAGAAATTCCGGTTTGGAAATGGGAACATATCACAATGGACCTATTAACCAAGTTGCCTAAGACGAATCGTGGTTTTGATGCCATATGGGTAGTGGTGGATAGGTTGACGAAAAGTGCTCACTTCATTCCGATTCGTGAGACTTATACGTCAGAAAAGATGTCAGAAGTTTACACCAATGAAATAATAGCACGTCATGGGGTGCCGGTGTCCATCGTGTCTGACAGGGATACCCGGTTTACTTCGAATTTTTGGCGAGATTTCCAAGAGCAAATGGGGACCAAATTGTTCATTAGCACTGCGTACCATCCTCAAACTGATGGACAGAGTGAAAGAACAATACAAACATTGGGGGACATGCTACGGGCGTGTATAATCGACTTTGGGGGCAGTTGGGATGTTCACCTACCGTTAGTCGAGTTTTCGTATAACAACAGTTACCAATCTAGTATTAAGATGGCACCGTACGAAATGCTTTATGGTAGGAAATGTCGAACCCCGGTATGTTGGGGTGAAGTGGGTCCACGAGAACTCGCTCACCAAGATATAGTACGAGCTACGAATGAAAAGATTGCAAAAGTTCGGGCACATTTGAAAGCAGCTCAAGACAGACAAAAGGCGTATGCTGATAAAAGGAAAAGGCCAATCGAATTCCAGGTTGGCGACATGGTCATGCTAAAATTTTCCCCTTGGAAGGGCGTTATTAGATTCAGAAAAAGGGGAAAGGTAAGCCCGAGGTTTATTGGGCCGTTTAAAATTATCGGAAGGGTTGGCAAAGTGGCTTATTGCCTTGAGTTACCGGAGGAACTGAGTGGGATACATGGCACGTTTCACGTGTCACAATTAAGAAAGTGCTTAGCAGACGAAACGGTCTATATCCATTACGATGATATCGAAGTGGATAATAGTCTGAATTATGCGGTGAGACCGGTGGAGATTTTGGACCGAAAGGTCAAACAATTACGAAGTAAACAAATTGATCAAGTCAAAGTCAAATGGGAGCATAGAAAGGTTCGGACACTACATGGGAGTCCGAAGAGGAGATGCGACGTCTTCACCCTACTTTATTTGGTACGTACTACGGTTTCGGGGACGAAACCCTTTTAAGGGGGTGGACTTGTAACACCCCGAAAATATAAAACCTTAAACTGGAATTGGTAAGGTTTAAATAAACGAGAATTTACTAACTAGGAATTTTAACCTAATTAGTTATAAGTCTAGAAATAACCTAAAGTAGGGTTAAAAGTAATTAAAATCAATGTTGGTCAAAGT
This sequence comes from Helianthus tuberosus, assembly GCA_030545235.1. Classification (NCBI taxonomy): domain Eukaryota; kingdom Viridiplantae; phylum Streptophyta; class Magnoliopsida; order Asterales; family Asteraceae; genus Helianthus; species Helianthus tuberosus. The sequence continues at coordinate 22,052 of JARYGA010057468.1, forward strand.
GGAGGGGTTTAAGTTGTCAAAATTGAAACTTGAAATTTAATAAACAAATAAAACATAATTAAACACCCCACTTTTGAAGCCCTGGTCGACCAGAACTACATGGGGGCGACACCCACCTTCAACAAAACCTAGAATTCTACTAAAATCCTCAAATTGAAGGAGCAAATCTGGTCCAAACGAAAATCTGAGCTTAGAATCGTGATCCTCATCGCAAGAGGATTACAAGGTATGTAAAAATTAGTAAAAACTCTTAACTTGAAATTCTCATGAAAATTTGAGAAATCTGAATTTGGGTTGCATGTATATGTTGTGATGATGGAAGAACAACTATAGTGTTTAGGAACAAATCCTAGACCAATAGAAGTTGAAATCATAGGAAATTTTGGTGAATCTATGAACACCATTATATGTGATTAATGGGTTATGAGTAAATTGATGAATACTAGGATATTGGATGTTGATTTTCTGTAATTTGACGATTTGAAAGTGATTTCAGAAATTTAGAAGCTAACAAACATGTAAAATGTTGATTGAAGTGAAATTAGGGCTAAATGTTAAGCTAGAAACTTGTCATATAATCTTGTGATAAATCTGCCTTTAAGGTGTTTGTGAAAATGCCTCAAAGAAGGCTTAAAAATAGAAATTTAAAGCTTTAACGCATAATTGTGATGTTTCGGTATATTATGCGAAGTGAGGTCTAAAGAGAGTTCTAAACGTGTTTTGAATTGAACTCTATAGGAAAAGATACCGGAACGTCTAGTGGACAAGCCGGTGGTGATTCGCGGTTGAAGGGCGTACGCTAAGGTATGTAACTTGATCCGTTACACTCGTTGAAATATGAATGAACTATGTGTTATTGATAGAATTCTTGTCGATTATGGTTGGGATGTGAATTTGACAGATTTAGTATAGTAAACGAACCTAATTGGTAATCATCATAAGTGGATGGTTCCACAAGATGAGCCAATTGATCTATTAGTATGGAAAATTGTAGTTTTAAACGTTCTAGTAGTCTACAATGGCGATAATGATCACAAAGGAATTAAACTAAAAAGTTGGTAAGAAAATGCGGGTGATAATAAGCCTCGGATGTTGGGCATAAGGCGCCATAGGATCTTTAGTCAAATGGATGTAAATTGTGTAAGGTTAGAATGGGTCGAATAACTACATAGTGACATATGGTCTTTCGGTCCGTACAATAAATTTTTGACATCAAATTTATAATGATCATGTCGGTAATGAATTTACAGACGTATAGGAAGAAAAATCACCTAAAACGGACTTACGAGTCAAAAGTTATGGCTATTTAAAGTTGGAACTTGATTGAACTCAGAGCTGGGAATGTTCAGCAATAAACAAATGGAAGAGTCTGTGAAAACAACGGCCTCGCGTAGCACGAGCCCCTGTCGCGTCACGCGACGCCTCCGATCCGAATTTTTTTATTTTTTTTTTCAATTGTTGATCCATGGAACTTGTTTGTAACCCTTTTTACTTGATCTAAACTAACTTATGTTGGGGTTTGATCTTAGGTAATGAAGAAAACTAACCGAAAGATGGTCGAGCAAACTTTTGAAGAACCGAACACTACCTTCAAGCTTCCGCAATGTTTTAAATCCTTACCAGACATAGATTATGGGTTGTAAATGATTGTTAAACAACTTTTGAAACGTTTTATTTAGTCGTGTATGACTAAATTTTTGTTACTTATAAACCTTTTGTATAAATTATATGTTAATTAAGCAGCCTTTATTTATAATGGTATACGCTATTATTAAAAATCATGTTTAATTAGACGGGTGTTACAGAACCGCGAGAACTACTTGATCCGGGGCGAGGTGGACCAATTTTTTTTTCAAAAACGTAGATGCATGTATTATAAACACATTCGTAAAAGAAATTTTTTTTAAAAAAGCGGTGTGTGTAGTTTTTTACACCACAAGTTTGTGGTTTACGAGTTCCGTATTTTTAAAAAAAATTTCTTTTACGAATGTGTTTATAATACATGCATCTACGTTTTTGAAAAAAAATTGGTCCACCTCGCCCCGTACGGTGTGGTTCTCGCGGTTCTTATAACTCGAGGTGGTTCTCATTCTAGCGGCCCCCTTTATATATATATATATATATATATATATATATATATATATATACACCGAAAGGGATTGAGGATTCTGTAAAAAAAGGGGCTTGAGTGTGAGAAGTGTGAGAAATATTTTGGGATTGACATGTGTCATTGAGTTATATTAATTCAAAAGGGTAAAAAAGTAATTTACTCAATAATTCAATTAAATGATAAATATTCCCATAACCACCTAGGAGTTATTTTAGGATTCCGATTTGTTTTTTAAAGATCTTTTAAGAATCTGTGATTTATTTGTTATCTCGCATATATCTTCAAGTTCGTAAGAAGTTATCATCATCATTGTAATATGGTTTCTTTTATGTTCTGTGCGAAAATCTATTGTGTGGTGTTTTAAACTTGCAGTTCAGTATGTGTTCTTCGTATGATGTTTTAAACCTGCATTTATGGTGTTTTAAACCTGCAGTCCAGTATGTGTTCTTTGTATGTTTTTCGCATGATGTTTTAAACCTGCATTTACACCTGCATCCGTGGTGTTTTACACCTGCATTCCGATATATGTTCTTCGTATGGTGTTTTAAACCTGCATTCCAGTAGGCTTCATATCATGCTATACGTAATGTTTTTTAATCTATATAAATATAACAATATAGTACTCATATTAAAAATAAAAAAAACTCGTTATTATGGTGTAGTTAGTTTTTTTAAAGGTTACGTATAAAAAGTTATTGACGTTCAAAAAAGTTGATGACGGTTTCTTTATTTAAAAATATAATATAAAAAGACACTATTACCCATAATCTAGCTAAATTAGTCAAAAAAAAAACATAATTTACATTTTAGGCCCTTCTTGATCTCAACCATTAGCTACAAGATCTAGAAAACTCTATTGAGTTAAGAAAACTTTGAAAACTCAATCTCCACCATTCATCAAAAACCTATGGTTGAGATTGGATGTTACATAAAGCAACTTTTCTAACCATGTAACAGACTGGCCAAAAGTACACGTAACAGCTTTTTGTTTTTTCACTTTTCTGACTACCACACTGATATTTAACAGGTTTGTCTGTTACACTAATTTTTTTTTCTATAAACCATGTACAATGTTTTTTTACATGCACTACACATTGAAAACTCGTAAAATTTAAGTTCGAAAATGTTACACTTCGTAAAACCTATAAAATTTGCTATTGAAAACAAAACAAAAGTGTAACGTGTGATGTTACATCTACGTAAACGAGCGAAAGAGGTGTAACATATCAATTTTCTATCTCCTCACAAAGCTGTTACATGTCAAAAATTTGAAAAAGGTTGTAACACGTGGCAACATGTGGTTCATACATTGAGTTTCTTGAGTTTTTTGAAATCAAATGGGTTTTCCTTTATAATTGTATATATATATATATATATATATATAGAGAGAGAGAGAGAGGCCGGTTAACATACAAAATCCCTTAACGTACATTGCGTACGCGATTTAGTATCAACATGCGAAATTTGGTTTATAACGTGCGACTTTCATTTCTATATATACTTACGACTTTGATTCTATACATACATGTACATGCGATTTTATACATATATGAATATGTACATGCAAAATTGACTTTTATACATATAAGTTGACGTGCGCGGGTGTAGGTATATTTTTTGGATATATTTTAGCTCTTTTTACTCGCCGATTCAAGTTTTAAATTTATAAAACACGATATACTACTATCACTCTACACAAACGTTAGGGCAAGTGCACCTATCATGGACGTAGTATAGTGATGGCAAGATACTGAGGTCGTCCAAGGACACAAAAGCTTTTAATACCGGCTTATCGTTAACGTCTAATCCAATCAAACTTTGATGAAAAGGTTTTTAAATCTATAAAAAGATAAACTAAAAAAACAAAAATAAAATATAAGGAAAAACAGATAGACAAGAATGAATCACTTGGTTCCAACTCCTCTTTTATGTATCCTTTAATGATTTCCTCACTTTGGACATTTTAAGAGATTATCTTTAACTTATAGTAGTAGGCCCCCTTCTAGGCAGCGTGAGCCTCAACCTATTGGTCTGAGTCAGCAGGGATACAGTCACGCAAGGTCGGATTATGGAAAGATAATTAAGTAAGATATTAATGCGAAAAGTGGTAGGCCCCCCTTCCAGGCAGCGTTACCTCAACCCTTTGGTCTGAGTCAGTAGGGATACAATCCTCGCATGGTTGGTTTAAAGTTTTAATAGTCGTTTATAGATAAGGGATTCAAGTGGTTTCTTACTCTCAGATGGGCCAGTCATTCCTAGCCAATCCATGGAGTAGTACTAAGCTTGCCTCCAGGTTCTCGCAGGACCTACCACTGAATGAGACATAGAATTACCCAACCACCCTTCTAAGCCCCTTCCAAGTAGTTAACGTGCTTTATATAGACCGTAAAGACACGAACATGTGAATCAACAACATATAAAGAATGTTAGATAAATTCACCTTCAATATATAAAACTAGTTATTAAAGTCATTAATACATACCCAATTAAAAAGGAGCCAAAGATTGGAAATCAAAAAGAAATATGTTGGTGCATATTTTGTATGTCCGCCACTGTGCAAATAGGTTAGATAGAGTGTGTGTTGTATATTGTATAAATTAGTGTGAAAAACGGGCCGGAACGATTATGTTAAAGCCCTTTCGCACGAATGTGCCATTCGTACGAAAGGAGCCATTGCCCATACGCACGAGAGGAACCCATTCGTCCCACGTGTATTCGGACGAATGGGCATTGCCTATATATATAGGACTTGGGCTCCTTATTTGACAAGTTTTGGTTCCCAGAGGGGAAACGCTGGCGAAATTTCTCCAGGATTTCACCAACTTGTAAAAGATGTAAACTTGTTTGGTATGAATGAAACAAGGATTCAACCAATGATTATTCTGCTTCTACTCCTTTCTTACCAATAATATTGTACCGAATCGGTTCTATGGGGGCCAAAACTCCATCAAACTCGCCGGATCCTGGAATCTCAATTGGTATCAGAGCTACGATACCAATTCAATTGATTTAACAGTTGATTAAATCACCTACGCTCATGAATTTTGGATTTTAGGGGGTTTAGAAGTAAAAAATCAAATAAATATCAAATTGAAGGTCAATTCACGGATGGAAGTTGAAATTGAAGGCATCATTAGTTTCGGAATTGACTTTCGCACATATCTGTGAAGTTTCATCATGAAATTCACAGAAATAAAGATTCTGGATCAAAAAATGTGATTGGAAATGTTTGTGAGATTGGATCAGTCACATTCATACGAAAGTGCTCTCCCATTCGTACGAAGTGGCAGTTCTCCCATCCCTACGAAGTGGCCTCTCGGACAAGAAGAGATCCCCATTCGTTCAAAATGTCATTCATTCCAAAATAAGTCCATTCGTACAAATGGACCTACCCTATTCGCACGAATGATCAAATGCCTAAAAAAAATTGCATTTTTTGATCGCAATGACGAGAGGAGTCTCCAAAAAAATTTGGTGATTGAAAATTTTTTCGAATTTTTTTAACGACCAAGATGGGTTGTTCAGGGACACCGTCCGGAGCTTCAGAGAACGTATTTGATGATGCGATCATAGATTGTGGAAATTAGTGGGGTAGTCATGATACTGGTGTAGAATGATTACCATCTGGATTATCTGACTATTAATTGGCCTTAATGAAAAATCTGCATTGATTAAAAACGTACTTCTAGAGGCCAAAATGACACATTTTCGGCATAGTCGAGTTTTTCAGAGATAATAGAGGACGGAATAGCTCAATTTGAGAGGGAATTCAGTGATAAGACGTCAGAATTTGCAAAAATGTGGGGGAATTAAAATTTAATAGAATATACTGAAATTCTGGCATTTTGTAAACTCGTGACAATGCAACAGCAATCGGGTGGTTCCGACTTCAAATTGTCCGGGGATGCATAGGATCCGGATTCGTGATTTCGTGATCATAGGAAGTTCAGACTCTACAGATCGAGGTCAGATTGACGTCTTAGAGTTTGAGTCCCGGGTCTTCGTCAAGCCAGTCAGCGGGATTAGCGTCAGGAGATGCAACCGTATTGTGGATACTTATAAGATATCACAACATTGTGATAGTCTAAAGTGTTAGAATGGTTAATCTTTGAGCAGATGAATTGTTTTTTGGACTAACCGCCGGGGAATGATGATGTTTATTGATTAAGTTGCTGCAGGAACTAGCGGAGAAGACTATACATTTGTTAGCGTGACTAAAGAGTAAGAATGTGAATCTGATCGTGGATGAAAGCTTCTGAGATCTGAATGTGTTGCCAGATGATTTGTTATTTGATGAAGATTTGTTGATTGTGGAGATTACTATTTACACTGATCAATCATTCAAGAGGGTGCTTAAAGATGATTACAGAAAATGGAATTTCAGATTTTCGTGGGTAATCATAGAGTTGAAGTTAACCGGTGTGGTGTTCGAAGTTTCTATCAATTGTCGGTTGGGTTTTTGAAGATTAGAGGATCGGGCAGGCGGAATGCGCGATGGAGATAAAATGATAAATAAAAAACTGAACACGGAGGCGGTTAAAGTCGAAACAGAGAAGTTACATTGATTAATTTCAAGTTGGTGATTATTCATGAAGATTCCAGTACAGCAAATCAGAAGAGGTTGGGAACATTGCAAACAAAGACCTGAAGATTCATTTCAAGGGGAATTTGTTCTTAATGAAGATAATGCAAGCCCGAATCATCAATCAAGGGGGAATCGATTCAAGATTTCAAGATGGTTGATTGAAGTTGCAGAATATTCAAAACATGGCTCTAGGTTTTCAAAGATCAAGATTCAATAGTGACGACCAAGGGGGAATCTGTTGGTGCATATTTTGTATGTCCGCCACTGTGCGAATAGGCTAGATAGAGCGTGTGTTGAATATTGAATAACTTAGTGTGAAAAACGGGTCGGAACGTTTATGTTAAAGCCCTTTCGCACGAATGTGCCATTCGTACGAAAGGAGTCATTGCCCATTCGCACGAGAGGAGGCCATTCGTCCCAAGTGCATTCGGACGAATGGGCATTGCCTATAAATATAGGACTTGGGCTCCTCATTTGATAAGTTTTGGTTCCCATAGGGGAAACGCTGGCAAAATTTCTCCAGGATTTCGCCAACTTGTAAAAGATGTAAACTTATTCGGTATGAATGAAGAAAGCATTCAACCAATGATTATTCTGCTTCTACTCCTTTCTTACCAAAAATATTCTACCGAATTGGTTCTATCGAGGCCAAAACTCCGTCAAACTCACCGGATCCTGGAATCTCAAAATACATAAAATGTTTGTCTTCACCAAGCGATGTAAGAGTTTAGCCAAGCATGACCTTTGTTTGACAAGAACTCTTACGATCGATCTTGGATCCCGAGACTACTACACACTCTAAATTATGGAATATGGATGATGGTGGTGGATGATGGTGTTGTAGTGGTGGTGGAGTGGTGACAAGTGTGAGAGACGTGGTTTGCTAAGGTATGGATTGGAATGAAACCAAGCACCCCTATTTATAGCTGAAGACATACGATCAACACGGGCCGTGACCGCTTGGCACGGCCCCGTGACCATCTCTCTCTTCCTCATTAACTGCTGTGTCAGGTCTTGTACTAACACGGCCTCGTGTATCAACGGCACGACCCGTGGCCAATGTACTTGCTATACTATCTCAGATTTTGCGAATCTTAGAGTTGACCATGCCCCGTGTTGCCTTAGCACAGCCCCGTGTTGGTTGTCTGGTTTGTCCTTTGCTGTTATCTTTTCTTCTACAGAGAATCTGGTCTTGGACACGGCCCGTGCCTGGTGGACACGGCCCCGTGTCAAGTCTTCTGATCTTGCCTTTTTCTTGGTTTGGATGTGGATGGGGGCTTGGCGAGTTGTGTCAATCCTCATTCTTTGTATTTATGTTGGTTTTTTCTTTTATTTTACTTCTTTTGTGTGTTTAAGCTTTTTTGACCCTGTAAATTAAAAAGGAACAAAGAAACAAGCTTTTTCCAACATTAGTACCGAAAAAGGGTTGATTTTACGCCGTATTTGATACAATTTATATGTTGTATTTTATGCACGTCATATGTACATGCGATTTCAATTATATAAACATGCGACTTCTCAAATACATATTCATGCGATTTCACATTTTTCGTAAGAGTAAAATGCACGGATAGTCCCTATGGTTTGGTGAAATTTCACCTTTAGTCCCCAACTTTTCAAAATTACACTCTTAGTCCATGTTGTTTGACAAGTTGTTACTCGGATAGTCCCCAAAGCGGATGGAGGTTAGTTTTTCTGGTTAAGTGGGTGTGAAATGAGAAGGACTATCTGAGTAACAACTTGTCAGACCACAAGGACTATTCGAGTAACAACTTATCAAACCACAGGGACTATCCGAGTAACCTTCATCCGCTTTAGGAACTATCCGAGTAACAACTTGTCAAACCACAAGGACTAAGAGTGTAATTCTGAAAAGTTGGGGACTAAAGGTGAAATTTCACCAAACCACAGGGACTATCTGTGCATTTTACTCTTTCCATAATATAACGTGCGATTTTGTCTCGCCTACGCAATGTACATTAAGGCATATTGTACGATATACTTTTTCTATACATATATAAGTATTGAAATAAAACCATTTTAATTGAGAAAACTTATGAAACTATAACCTCCCGACATTTGTTTTTTTGAAAAAAATCACACATGTAATATACATGTTTTAAGAGTTTTGAGCAAAAAAAAAACGCCGAGATGATATTTAAAAAAAATAAACAAGTTTTGCGCAACGCCCCGCTTGTGGTATGCGCATATAATGTATATATGTGTGGGCCATCGGGGGCAAAAGTGAAAGTGCACTAATTGTAACGTTATTTTACTAATTTCATGAAATAACGTTAAAAGCTGAGGACGGCTAATCATGCATCATGTGGTGGCGTTGATAGCTGAAAGACAAAATGGTGCATGTACTAATAGGTCTTTGTCCCGATTGTTGAGTGTTATGTGCCTTATGTCCAAGGCTTGATGCAAAACTACTATCGAGCCTAGGGATCTCACTGGAAGCAACCTCTCTATTCCTACGGGCTAGAGGTAAGGATGTCTATATCTTACCCTCCTCAGACCCTACCTTTGCTTTGCTGTTAGTGGAATTTACTGAGTATGATGATGACTGTAACATACGTTATACGTCATTGTAAAATATGTTACACAAAACTTGTTTATATATACAGGGTGTAGTTCGGCTACAAAGTCTATTTTTCCTACAAAGTGTACAAAGTCATAAAACTCTACAATGTCAGCCATAAAACACACTCAAAGCCCAGGAATAACAAAGTGAAGATCACTAAAACACAATATCCAAACTCTATCAGTCCATAAAAACTTCAAACACACCATCGTAGAACTATGAATATAAAACACAACATGATAATCAATATAAAACACACTAATGTTAGTCATTCGATAATCTAAGCCTTATCATCCAAAACACAACACAAAACCTACAAATATGGCGTTTTAGTAATCTCCACTTTGTTATTCGTGGGTTTTGAGTGTGTTTTATAGCTGAAATTGTGGCGTTTTATGACTTTGTACACTTTGTAGGAAAAATGGACTTTGTAGCCAACTCCCACCCTATAATATATATATATATATATATGATGAGGATCATTACAGAACACTAACTATTGCGAGAACAAAAAGAACAACTCTAAAATACTAAATTTTGGGATTTAAAGTTCATATTTTTTAAATTTTATGTTTCTTACATTTATATGTGTATTATATATAGATAAAAAAACCAACGATTTTAACCTACACATAGCCTACATAAATGTTGGTAATTTAACCTACACATAACCTACATATGTGTAGGTTATACAAAAAGTGAAAATTTCCATATTTTGTTTTGAATTCTAGTGTAAGAAACAATAAATCTTATATTTGTAACATTTTCATTTACTTTTTAAGTTTTTAGGATAGAAAAAATGGGTGATTCATTGTGTTCTGCGTGTTCTCGCAATATTTAGTGTTCTGCATAGAACCTTCCCCTATGATGAGGATCATTACAGAACACTAATATATATATATATATATATATATATATATATATATAAGGGAATGCTAAAATGAGAACCACCTCGAGTTGTAAGAACCGTGAGAACTACACCGTAGGGGGCGCGGTGGACCAAATTTTTTTTCATAGACGTAGATGCATGTATAAAAACAACATTTGTAAAAAAAAATGTCGTGTGTGTAGTTTTGAGCGCCACAAGTTTGTGTTTACGGGACCCGTAAATCTGGTCGGAAAATTTACGGGTCCCGTAAATGCACACTTGAGGTGCTCAAAAACTTTTTTTTTCGAATTTTTTTTTTACAAATGTTGTTTTTATACATGTATCTACGTTTATGAAAAAAAAAATTGGTCCACCTCGTCCCGTACGGTGTAGTTCTCGCGGTTCTTACAACTCGAGGTGGTTCTCATTTTAGCGTGATCCTATATATATATATATATAGGGGAAGGTTCATTTGAGAAGAAATTTAATGTGAGAAGAAAAAAAGAAAGGGCATAATGGTAAAACATTAAATAGTTTATAACTCATCCCATTAATTATGTTATCTCTAACTAATAAAGCAAACAACATTTTATCATACACATTTCAAAATTTATCCTACATGTATCTTACACTTACCGAAATTTACCTTACGCATATCTAAATTTATCATACACATTTAAGAATTTATCATACACATATACTAAAATTTATCTTACACAAATTATCCTTCACCCTAAATTATTTTATCTTGAAAGAGTATATTTAAAAGTGAGTTACAAATTTAATTAGTTAGCTAATTAATTACAATTGTAAATTTACCTATATGCCCTTATTAATAACATTAAATACACATACTAAATGAAGTAAATGGAGCATTTCTATTGGTTTAAAATTTATTATTTTTATTCTTACAAAAATTTTCTTCTCATTTGAAACTTCAACTCTATATATATATATATATATATATATATATATATATGGTGGGGTTCTAGAGTGAACACTATTGTATTTGTGAACTAAGTGAACAAATCCTAGCCATTCATTATGGAGATCAATGGTTTTTAAATGAATGATATTTTTGTAAATAAGTAGACTTATTTTAAGTAAGATCTAACTGTCAAGGGCAAATAAGGTATTTTCCCAATCAATTATTCCAAATCACTGAATTTGGATTTCATGCGTTTTTTTAAGAATTAAAACAAATTATATTGCATAAACACTTTTGTTTTAACAATTAAACCGGTCAGCTTTTTTTTCTTTGCGTTTTAACATATCTTTATATACACATGTGTGATAATATTTACAAATCTGCATATAAACATGTGTAATAATATTTACAAAGATATGTGTAATAATATTTACAAACATATGTGTATTCTGTGTATGTTTTCACTTTTACATATATGTATAATCACATATGTACATATATGTACAATAATATTTTCCTTGTACATCTGTATATTGTACTCATGTACACCTGTGTATATAAACAATAAAACGCTGGAAAACGAAAAATGCATATGTTGTTCGTTTTTATTAAAAAAAAACTATAGCAATATCATACTCAAATTAAAGAGAATAAAAAACTCGTTTTTTATGGTGTATTTAAATAAAAAAAATATTAACGTATGAAAAATTTATAACTATTTAAAGATCATAAGGGGTAGTTAGTTTAATGTTAACAAAAATATATAACTTCCTAATTTAAACTGATTAATTACCATCATATCCTTTACATCTAAAAAATGATCAATGGCTCAGATTGGTTCACACGGTTCACAAACAAGGATGTTGTTCACTCATGATCGTCACCCTATATATATATATATATATATATAGAGCGGGTAACATACAAAAGCCCTTATCATACTTCACGTACGCGACAATACTGGCCATCAGATCCATGCGTGATTATTTTCCATGCGTGATTATTTTCAGTCTTTGATACTTGCGTGATTAGTTTACCACATGCGTAATTACCCACATGCTTATTATACACATGCGTTATTATGTTTCCCATACGTGATAATCACAAAACATTGATCCATGCGTGATAATCTGCTCCATGCGTAATAATGACACAAAATCAGACGGTCAGATTTGTCGCGTACGTGAAGTACGATAAGGCCTTTTGTACATTATACTTTCTCTCTCTCTCTCTCTCTCTCTCTCTCTATATATATATATATATATATATATATTAAATCTGGTTGGCGCTTTTTCTATTTTTTTTTTGCTCAAAACCCTTAAAAACATGTATATTACATGTGTGATTTTTTTTCAAAAGCAAAAAATATCGGATGATTAGAGTTTCCTAGGTTTTCTCAATTAAAAGGGTTGTTAGGCCATTATTATTTAAGTGATAATATAAGTACTGAATATAGTAGCAATGGTGGAAAAAAAATTTTAGAACAATGACTTTTTTGTATTTGGCTATCGCACTTCCTAAATTGGAGAATCCCGTTGCCGACTCCGGCCAAACTATGTGGTCTTAACTGGGCCTACGATAGAAAACGGTGGAAGTCATAATTATTTAACTGATAATGAAACTTACTTGTAGAAATCGAGACCATAAAGAAGGAAGATAATGATACTAGTATTTGATTTTGATTCGGTTCCCAGGGTCAGGATATAATAGGAAGTTTATTTTGGCTAGAAAGTAATCTTGACCATCAATTAATTAATCAAGGGTTTGGATTAAATGGGTATAATTGATAAAAAAGAAGGAGACGCATGATTTTGTGTAGGGTATTCTAGTTAATTCAAAACAATAGTTTCTCTATCCTCCAATTTCTCTCCCGGTTTTTAAACGTTAATAACTTTTTCATACGACATTATTTTTTTTATAAAAAATGCACCAAAAAAACGAGCGTTTTTTATTTTTAAAACGAGTATACTATTACTATATTTTTGAAAAAAGAATTCGAAAACCCTGATGCGCAAAACGCAATGGACAAAAAGCATAAAAATGACTTTTTTCTAAAACGCAATTGACAAAAAACACAAAGAAATGGATTTTTTCTAAAACGTAATAGACAAAAAAAACACAAAAGAAATGTGTTATTTTTAAACGCAGTAGCTGAAAAACACAAAGAAAGGTCTTTCTTTTTGTAAAACGCAATGGCTTAAAAACACAAAGAAAATGTCTTATTTCTAAAACACAATGGGCATAGAACACAAAGAAATGTTTTTTTTTCTAAAATGCAATGACTAGAAAACACAAATAAATGTCTTTTTTCTAAAACGCAATGGCCAGAAAACACATAAATGTGTTTTACCTAAAACGCAGTGGGCTAAAAACACAATAAATGTGTTGTTTCTAAGACGCAATAGACTGAAAATACAAAAAAAAAAGTGTTTTGCATTCCTTTGTAAAACGCAATGACTCAACTCAAAATCCCAGATCATAAAAATGCAATTCAAAATTTTCTTACATAGATCGAAGCCGATTTCTTTAGATTTCTTCAACGATTGACAAAATTTGGATGCTAGAAACACTTATCAACGATCGAATCGAATAAATCGAGTGATTCGCTTCAAAATCACGGGAAAAAATGACATATTGTATGAAATTAAATTGGGTTTCTTCAAAAAAGTTGAAGAACACGTTGATCGGGTGTTTGAATCATTGATTGGTGATGAAAATCGCATTATAATGTAGTGATTATTGAGATCGAAAGTGAACAAAATGTTGAAGGTGAACAAAATGTTGAATGTGGGCGTGAGGTTTTCAACATGGCTCACATTCACACCTGTGGGTTTTGAAGTTACAGGGAGATAAGAAGGAAGTAGATTGGATAAAATTGACTAAAATACCCTTTTTTTTATTTTGTCGCATGTCATAATCCTATTACTTCCTATCATTTCTAGCCAAACTAAACTTTTTATTTGATCTTCTCACTCGGTTCCATTGATACTTTATGGTCAAAGTTAATTATAATAACAAAATTCAGAAGTTAAAAAAAATTGAATAAGAACATTAATTAACTGTACATATCTTGGGATTTTTTTATAGAGTAAACTGCAATTTTACACCCTGAGGTTAGGGGTGATTGGCACTCCTACCCCCCCCCCCCCCCTAAGGAAATAATTGCAAAAATACACCCCACTGTTAACCCTTATGTCGCACTTCTACCCCCCGGACCAAGATGCCGTTACAATCTAGCCTTTTCTGTTAATGGTCAAAGGGTAAATAGGTAATTTTGGCATCATGTTGACTTGCATCCTCATAAAAACCCCATTTCAGCACTATTGAACCCTGAGGTTAACCCTAACTCAAAATTGAAGAACTCTGCACTAGCGTTCAAGGATCCTTCAACAATTACAGGTGATTAGAAGTTGGGTTAGGAGCATGGATCGTCGATTGTGGAAGCTACGAGCTGAAGATCAGTATTTCGAACCGGCTGTAATGTACCGTAAGTGACATGCAAGCTCACAGCGTTTGAATCAGGTAAAATTTTAACATATTTCTCTGTTAATTTGTTTTTGTTGTTTGCTTACAGGCGAAACCCAAACTGAATTTAGCATAAAATTTCACCATGGAGGTAATTTTGTAGAAAACCCAAATAGGAAATACCTTGGTGGGAAGATGAACTACATTGATCATGTAGATTTTAGAGTGTTGAATACTGATGTTTTAGAGGCGATGTTTAAGCAATTAGGATACAATGATAGGCAATATGGCTGCATTCATTACAAGGAACCATACTGTGCGCTGGATTTTGGTCTTAGGACAATAAAATGTAATGTTGACTTAGAGCCTATATTTGATCATGTGCGTCAAGGAGTCCACATGATAGACATGTATGTTGAACACCGTAGGTCAACAATATTGGAAAATACAAGTGAAGGTCGTATAGGGGCTAGTAAAGCCATTGTTCCAGCATCATTTACACAAAATGATGACAATGATAGTATGAATGAAGATGAGGAAGAGAGTGACGGTAGTGATCCTGATTATGAGTACGTTGAGGAAGATAATATGGTTTATGAAATAGAGGTGGATATGCAGAGGTTCAGGGCTAATGTTGAAATTTCTAGGGAAGAACTGGATGGTTCTAGTGATGGGGATCATGATGATGACAGAAGCGAAGAAGGTCATCAGTCTGTTGACTTGGAGGTTTTTGAAAGTGGCTCTGATGACAATTCAAGCCTTAGAGATAAGGTTGCCAAAAAGATAAGGAGGAGAAAGAAGAGTGCTATAAAAGGTCCAAATGATTTGCCATTCTATGTTGGTCAGCTTATTGATGACAAGAAAACGATGAATCAGATGGTGAAAAGTTATGCTCTTAAGGCTAGGAGGGATGTGTTTATTCTAAAAAATGAATTGTTAAGGTATAGGGTAGTATGTTTTGGAAGCAATCCACCACTACTTGGTCCTGTAAAAAAAAGGGAGAAGAGGGGCAAAATAGTAATTGCACCAAAGTAGGGCAGAAAAACAAACCCAAGCACCTTAAAAGGCATATCAAGCCCACCTGTCCTTGGGCACTTCACATCTCAAGAAACACGGACAAGGATAAGTGGTGTGTCAAGACCATTCGTAATGAACACAATTGTTTGACAACAAGGGCAGTTTCTTTGTATACAATGAGTTCGATTGCCAGAGAGATCCAACCTTTGATTGAAAGCAATCCAGACATGCCGATTCATGCAATCCAAAGTCAACTGCTTCGGAAGCATCAACTTGAAATATCACTCCATAAGGTCTTCAGAGCCAAGAGGATAGCAACTACGAAGATTTATGGTGATTACCAAGAACAGTATGGTTTGCTAAGGTCATACTGCGATGAACTTCTAAAAGCCAACCCAGGTAGTACAATTAAAATTGATGTGGAGCCATGTAGGAACTCAGCTAGTCCTACAAGGCAGTTTCGAAGGGTTTATTTTTGTTTTGCCTCTATGATGAGAGGATTTAAGATGATTGGAAGACCATTGCTGGGTGTGGATGGTTGTTTCATGAAAGGTCCATTTCCTGGTCAAATCTTGAGTGCTGTTGGTATTGATGGGAGCAATAGCATATATCCAGTATGTTATGCCCTTGTTGAGTCAGAAACAACACAAACCTGGAAATGGTTCTTGCAACTGTTGAGAGATGACCTAGGGTGTACGGCTGACTCTTGTTTCACCTTCATCAGTGACAGACAAAAGGTAATAACTTGTTAATTTTGGTATCAAAATATTGTGGTTATTCTAAAAAATGAATTGCATTTTTTTATCACAGGGTCTGATTCCTGCTATGCTAGCTGTGTTTCCTAATGGTGAGCACATATTTTGTTTGAGGCACATCCATGAAAACATGAAATCCAAGTGGCGTGGAGATCTTTACAAGAATTTGCTTTGGTCAGCCGGAAGGAAGACATCTATTCCATACTTTAACAAAGCTATGGAAGAAATTAAGACAACAGAACGAGCCATGTATGACTGGCTGAATGAGATCCCATTCACCGCTTGGTCAAGAGCATACTTTTCTGGAAGAGCTAAATGTGATATGTTGCTGAACAACATATGTGAGGTTTTTAACCGACAAATTGTGGGAGCAAGGGACAAGCCGATAATCACATGCCTTGAATTCATTCGGGAGTACATGACCAAGAGGATAGTCAATGTCAAGAAATTGCAAGCAAAGTGTATGGGGCCACTGACACCTCATGCCACTCAGGTCTTTGATGAGATCAAGCAACAGGCTGCTGAATTGTCTGTTCTAATGGTTGATTCAGACAAGTATCAAGTAACAGGTCCGAGATCACAGTGTGTTGTGAATGTCAAACATAAAACTTGTGCATGCAGGAAGTGGGATTTGACAGGGATGCCTTGCAAACATGCAGTTGCGGCCATATGGGATATGTCAAGGAATAACATTGATGCTGGCATACCAGAAGAGTGGGTGGATGATGTGTATTGGCTGTCAACGTGGAAGAAA
This sequence comes from Helianthus tuberosus, assembly GCA_030545235.1. Taxonomy (NCBI): domain Eukaryota; kingdom Viridiplantae; phylum Streptophyta; class Magnoliopsida; order Asterales; family Asteraceae; genus Helianthus; species Helianthus tuberosus. The sequence continues at coordinate 39,118 of JARYGA010057468.1, forward strand.
GTTTATGACAATGTGATAGAGCCTATCAACGGGCCGGAGATGTGGACTCCTTCAGAGTGTCCAACAACACTCATCCCACCAAAGCATCATACACAAGTTGGAAGGCCAAAGAAGAAAAGAAGGAAGGCATTTGGTGAAAAAGAGCTTGAGCAGGAGTTCGACAAAGGAGGCAAAATGACCAGAAAGGGAAGTAGCATCAAGTGTGGTAAATGTGGGAACGTGGGTCACAATGTCAGGAGCTGTAAAGGACAAGGTGGTGAACAATCAACTGCTTCACAGGAATCACACACTGCCACTCAAGGTGCACCAGTTTACAATCTTGATGAGTGATGGATGGTTTGTATCTTTAGACTATGTTTGTTAGGTTTGTCAACTTTGTTGCAGACATTGTTTGGTTGGTTTGTATCTTTAGACTTGGTTTGGTATTTGTGTGGTTTGTTCAAGACAATGTTTGGATGGTTTGTAAGTTTAGATGATCAAAGGCAGGTTAAGCAAATGTCAATTGCAGCAGCCCATATATGTATTTGCAGCCTATATAATTGTTGGTACAAGTACAATGACCATTTATAAGGTCAAAATGACCATTGCAGCAGGCTATATATATTGTGTTTAGATGATCACAGGCAGGTTAAGAAAATGTCAATTGCAGCAGCCCATATATGTATTTGCAGCCTATATAATTGCTGGTACAAGTACAATGACCATTTATAAGGTCAAAATGACCATTTTGGTACAAATAAGATGCGGAAAGTGATTCGATTAGATTACATTGCAACATTTAGTACAAATAACATGTCAAACATACAAACTTAAAACCAAACAAAATCTAGCCTATTTCCAGTGACAATCATCCAAACAAGACCAATCCGAATCCGAACCATGCTCCCCTTCATATGGGTCAAAGTACCAATCATCATCTTCATCCCAATATGTGTAATCCCATGCATGTTCCAGCACTACAGGGTCATACTCCTTTGTCGGATCTCCGAATATCTTTTCATAATCAGTTTCTTGTTCCATGTAAGGTCTGAGTATCTCAGACTCTTGATCTTCAATGTATACATAACTGTCTGGTTCTTCGGCTGCAATATTTTTCTCATTCTCAACTTTATCATTCTCCTTGTCACCCATACCTACATAATTACAACCAGGCTACCAAAACAAACATATAAGAACTTTAAAAGGACCATTGCATAAACTTCAAAACTAATAATCCAAATACGGTTACACTCTAAATACACAACCAAATCTACTTAAGCAAAAAAAAAAGAACAATCAAGACCCAAGTAATCACAAAATACATCTTCAGTTTCAACACATCGCCATTCTTGTACCGAGCCAACTGTTCTTTGCACTTAGCCAACTCATCCTTATCTTTAATGCTTTGAATTAAAGCAGGCATTACCTCTCGACAAACCGGACATCCCTGTTCTTCACTAACATCAGCCCATCTGAGGAATCCACATCCTCCAACCTGTTATCGGACATCATAAGCAACAGAAGAATGAAACTTGACTTTCAATAACCATTAAACACAACAAACTTACACATCTAAGATACCGTCGACCAGGATTAGCTTTGGATTGTGACTCTTTGAACATCGTTTTCGCACCACAAGGACATATAATGTCTGAAGCTTGAATTTTGCTCATGGTCTCCTTGGATCGAAGCACAGATGAAGAAGATGAAGACATTTTCAGCGATTGAAATGGTTGAACACAGAGAAATTAGGGCTTGAACTTGTTATATGAGGAAGGGGATAAAGTTGGGGGGTAATTTTGACATTTCACCTAACTCTAACGGTAAGTGTAACGGCATCTTGGTCCGGGGGGTAGAAGTGCGACATAAGGGTTAACAGTGGGGTGTATTTTTGCAATTATTTCCTTAGGGGGGGTAGGAGTGCCAATCACCCCTAACCTCAGGGTGTAAAATTGCAGTTTACTCTTTTTTATATCTATAAATAGCAATTGTAATGTTGGATTAGGGCACCTGGGGGCATACATAACGTGGGCGTGGGGTTTTCAACATGGCTCACATTCACACCTGTGAGTGTGGCGTGTGGTTGGATTCTGAAAGCATAAGCCTGTCGAGGCCCGTCTCGATCCGGCAACACCGCCCCCAACTTCGTCCCGTTGGAATCGTCACCCCATTTGCCAGTGGTGACGAGCCTCTCTCTACACCCACACACATATACATACATTCATATTGTATATACAAGGGATATCATCCCCCCACCCTAGGCCGATCTCTTGGGGCTCATCCTCACATCCGATGACGTAGATGTCTACGTGGAGGCCCATCCCTTGAAGATGAGGCTCCTCTACACTTTATAGCCTAACATGCATGAGTCAAATTCGCTATCCAAATTGTTTTTGTTCTAAATCCCTTTACTTGGTGCAATTTTTTTTATTATTATGCTATTCAATAATTTACTACATAATTTGATTTTTCTTAAATTTGCATTCCTTAGATTTTTTAAACGAAATACAAGGTTTTGCTGAAAACCGTGTTTTTTTCAAGTTAAAGTATTTTTTATCTTGTAAACGGTTTCAAGAATTTTAACAAAGTAAACGTTTTATTTTTATTATAGTAAATACTTGTTCAAACATATATCAAATATTAATTGGAGAAAAGTAACATGTAAATTGTATTAGAAAATGTAAGAAATATATCAGACTCACACTCATATGAGTGTGTAGGGCTGTAAACGAACCGAACGTTCAGCGAACAGTTCATGAACCGTTCGGCGGGAAGTTCGTTTATGTTCGTTCGATAAGCTTAACGAACGAACACGAACAAAAAATTTCGTTCGATAAGCTTAACGAACGAACACGAACAAAGGTCTCGTTCGTTCGACTGCGTTCGTGAACGTTCGGTAATAGTTCGTTTATGTTCGTTCGTGTTCGTTCGTTT
>JARYGA010057469.1:0-36939 GCA_030545235.1 Helianthus tuberosus
ACGTTCAGGAATAATGGTAGGATCGTTGTCAGAATCACCTAACTCTAACACTCGTCTAAGATCACCAACATTGAACTTTATTTCTAAATCCACATTCTGTCCATTCTCATCCCTCTTTCTCACTGCAGAATAAATCATCTTTTCTTTCTCTTCATACCTCGCTGAACTCCAAAACCGTCTCACATGAGATTCATAAACTATAGTCTTGTCAGTTAAGGCCTTAGCAATCTTGCTTTCTCTTAAAAACTTTGCTATAACCCCAAACACCGTTTTGTCTGTAAAAAGTGCATCCAACAGACAATAGATGTTGTGAGATTTATCCCAATCTGAACATGTTCCCTGCAAAAGTATTTATTGTTATCATTTGCACGAAGTTCAAGACAAAACATGACAAGTGATAAAAAATTTTGATTTTTTTTTTAAATTTTCTAACACTGGAGTTCTCACCATGCATAGTACTGAGGATCGGATGGCTGTCCGATCAGATTGCCACCCGATCGGATTGCCATCTTGTGCAATGATAAGTCAACAAAGTCAAATGCATTTGAATTGGATGCCCACTCGATCGGATTGCCACCCGATCGAGTTGCCACTCGATTCATTTGACACACAAGTAAAATCTTTGACCAGTCAACTCTTTGAGAATGAGTGCCATGGATTGGATGACCACTCGATCGGATTGCCACCCGATCGAGTTATCACTCGTTCCTTGAAAACTTTGATTCATTTGAAATTTTTTTGTCGTTTAGTGATGAGGATCAGATGGCTGTCCGATCGGATTGCCACTCGATCAATGACATGAGTGCACATATTTCAAGACATAGTAATGTGGATAGGATGAATGTCCGATCGGATTGCCACCCGATCGGATTGCCACCCTAACCAAGGCATGTGATGAATTAGTGAAAGATTACATTGGAACGGATTGCCACCCGATCAGATTGCCACCCGATCGGGTTGCCAAACATTCCAAGACACTTAGTGAAAGCACAAAAACCTAGAAAAACACTTGGAACATTTTTCAAACATGAAGTGCAATGAATCGGATTGCCATCCGATCTGGTTGCTAAACTATTCACAACACTTTGACAATTTAAGGCACAAATACCAAGGTAGAATATCAAACATTAGATTAACAGATTAAGCACAGATATCAAAACAACTCATACTTAGAAAAATATTCAACAATTAAGCATGCATTGGATCGGGTGGTCACCCAAGCGGATTGCCATCCGATCGAGTTGCCACTCGATGAAGAATAGTTAAGAACAATCATGAACATCAAAATTTTCTAAGGCAAAGCAACAAATTGATCATGGATCTACGTAGAGTTTTCAAACGCGATCAAAAACCTATGTTCATCATGCTCTAACTCGGCCTATTCTAGGTTTAATTTGACAAAAACCTAACCGACAGCCAATACCCTTAAACATCAAATTCATGAATTTTAGCATGTTATGGCACAAATTAAGACGGTAAACTTGTAGATCTAACCTTCGTGATCAAAACCTTATGCTTAGATTTCATCAAAACTACCTAAAAATGACTAGATCTAACTTTAAAGCTCCGAACAGACGTCGTCATCAAGAACAGTCAATAAAACATCAAATTTAACAGTTTTTTATCATGAAAACTTACCTTTGCCATTGAGAAGGTTGTGCGAACCAATAATCCAATGTCTTGTGCAAAGAAAAAGTGTGAAAAACAAGATCAGAAGGTAAGAGTGTGTAAGAGAATAGGATGGTCGCTCGATCGAGTGAAAGTTTGACTGTGAGCATTGACCATCTATTTATAGTGGCCATGAATCGGATGGCCGTTCGATCGGATTGCCACCCGATCGGATTGCCGCCCGAGCCAAAACACATCTCTTTTGACATTTTGACCTTTTGTGTTGACCTTTTGACCCTTTTATCAGATTTTATCAGTTTTAGAAATCCACTTAAGTATCTAGGTTCAAATTAATGACCCTAGACACTTAATTTGCCTACAAAGTCCAACTTAATGACCTTGGTTGACCCGAAACAAAGCTAACTGACATTTTGTTCAACATTTCAAACATTTTTCTGAAAATTACAAGTATCAAATTAATGAACTTGCATTAACTTTGCATTTTACCAAGTTTTTCATGATAAGCTCCCAACCCATCAGTCCAGCTCAAAAACTTCCTGCATCTGCTTCAAAACTGCGAGTCTGAAGATCAGCTTTCCACCTTGGTTTGTCGATGAAACTAAAGCAAAAAATGTAAAATCTTTTTGGGATTTTTAAGAAAGTTTAAGACTAGAAAAATATAAAATCTTTTTGGGTTTAAATTCTAAACTGAAATGAAATGAAATGCAGTAAACGTAAACTATTTACAAACATATTTTTGGTGAGCGTGTTAGGGGATCATATCAGCTACCAACAAGCTACAAGAACCGTTAAGCTTTATAACATAATCAGTATTAAACAATTCACAGTGATTGCCGATATACTAATCCAATTAAAATTTTCACACAATTTTCAATCTGTTCAGGATACGAATTAGTGTGTTAATAGCGTAACTTATACGCGTGTCCCTCCTCAGAATATACTCCCGTATCCAGACTTTCTATATTCAGTCTTACAGGTGAACGTACAATAATGATATCTGTAAATGGGTAATGCGAGGCCATGAGAGCTCAGGTTAGAACTTCCGTTCGTACAAAGAGATGATGACTCGACTTTCGGTGTCTCCCATTTGGGGATCTTTTCTTCACGAGCACATGATTAGCATTTTTCAATGTTTCATCATTTTTTATGCTAAGGGTAGGCTTTAAGATTAAAGTAGTGCAGAGTATTATACGAGGACTAGGCTATTGCTTTCGCAAAATCAGAAGTCCTGGTATAATACCCCAGATATCATTACGCACATAGACCTAGTATGTCAGAAATAGAAAAATCTTTCAAACAGGATTTCAGGGGTTACCTATATATCCGAGAGATGTTCCCCACGTAATAAGCAAAAAATGATTTAGGTTTATATCCCAAACAAATATACTAAATGTATAAAAACCTACCGGCATATCATCAGCGAGACTGCTTAACACTATTTAATCATTACATTTCTTTAGCGTACTACAACTGTCTAGCTGATGTACTATCATTTCCCCTTTTTACACAAACTCTTTTTGGGTTTTCTATTGTTTTTTTTTTTTTTTTTTTTTTTTGAAATATCTCAGGTTTTTGGGTTTTTGCATTTTTTTATTGTTTTTGTATTTTCTGGAAATAATATCTATCTCCCCCTAAATACCAAAACAATTAAAAAGACGACAAACCAATGCAGATTGCTTTTCAACATCATCTACAGTGGCACCTTCATCAACGCCAAGAATCCCCTCCGCAACCGACAGTAACTTCATACCATTCAGTTTTAAAAGATATTGAAAACGTGTTCTATCAAACGCTTTGGTATGTAAATCAGCTTTTTGTTCATCGGTGTGGATTTTTTCAATTCGTATCAACTTCTTCTCGAAACAGTCTCGGATGAAGTGATGATGAATTTCAATATGTTTCGTTTTAGCGTGATGAACATGATTTTTTGTTATATTTATTGCTGCCTCATTATCAACAAAGATAGGGGAAGTAAGAAATTGCAAACCGTAGTCACGCATCTGTTGCTGGATCCACAGGATCTGGGAGCAGCAGCTGCTAGCAGATACATACTTAGTTTCACATGTAGACAAAGCAACAGAGGTCTGCTTCTTACATTGCCATGTGACCAATCGGGGTCCAAAAAACTGGCATCCCGCAGTTGTTGATTTAGCATTGACTTTGCAGCAGCCGAAGTCAGAATCAGAGTACCCCTCAAGCGTGAAATCGCCATCTTTTGGATACCACAACCCCAAGCTTGGAGTTCCCTTCAGGTAGCGTAATATCCTCTTGACGATCGACATATGTGATGATCTGGGGCTTGATTGAAATCGGGCCGCGAGGCAGGTTGGATACATAATATCAGGTCTCGATGCCGTCAAATACATCAGCGATCCGATCATGGAGCGGTATAACGTTTCATCCACCTTCTCTCCGGTGAGATCAGGGTTTATTCCATGGTTTATCGCTAACGGGGTGGAAGTAGGAGCAGTCCCAGACATCCCAAATTTCTCCAGAACATCATGAACATACTTTGTCTGATGTATGAACGTTCCCTCGGGCAGTTGTGTCACACCCCGGATTCCACGTGTCACCGGTGGGCCCGGTGGGGAGTATCGTGACGTGGTTGGCAACATAATAGTCAAACAACACAATATTTAATATGCACAGCGAAAGCAAATGTAAGATATAATTCAACCGAGTATAATATTGTAATATCAAATATCACAACTGTCGATTGTTTATCCACAGACGGATCGAAAATAAAATGGAAACAATAGTTCAACAGACTTTAGGCATCTTAAGCTTGCGAGACTTCTATTGATGCTAAGGAGAAATCCCAGCCAATTACGCTTAGTACCTGCATTTAATCTTTTTGGGAAAAATACGTCAGTTTACACTGGTAAATACAATCAACTGACTCATTTTGGAAAATGGTTAAAAATTGATTTGGATGCACGTGGCATAAACATTTTATAACTTGGGATAATTATTTAAATATATAATCTTGTGAACGAATTACATGTTCCTTATGCGTTCAGTAGCCCGGGTCGTGTCCGGGTTAAAGATCAATAGACACACCACATTATTCTTTTGTGCACTGACGGGTGTACGCCTACACCCCGCGCTTAAGTCGTGGCCATTTCGTAAAATGATGACAGGGATATCCGGGACATGGTCATTAACCCCCCAAAGGCTTTTAAGTAAACAAAACTGTTTAAACGGGCCGATCAAATTATTCAATTAACCACCAAACGATGGAAGATTTGATGCCCGACCAAGCGGTATTTTATATACCGTAACCCAAGCCCGTATAGGGAAAATAAGTTAAAAGTATTTACCTGAGCAAAGTAATAATCACAATATGAAAATGCAAGTAGCTTTTACTGGTCCTCCTAATCTAGAACGGAGGTTTATAATAACCTATTAGAATCCTAACGGGTCTTTAATTAAGCTTAAGCTTAGACCGGTTAGTTTCAAAGATACGGTTCGCACGCACGATTAGGCGAAGACCGGATAGAATGTGATTTAGACCCGACAAGTTTGAAGACTTGCTTATTATGGTTATTTCATACACATTCTGGATTTTGAGATAAAACCGATAAGGTTTGACCCGTTTCGGCTAGTTTATGCAAACTAGTTACATAAACCGAACCGAACGCGTAATAAGCGTAACGGGTACTTATTAGAGCCATATACAGGTTTCCTAAGTTAATATGCTTCAAATATGTTGTGACATCAGTAAGATGTCTTTTATTATGCCCGAAACAAAATTAAACACAAACTATGCCTCGTAGGGGTAGTTTGGTCATTTTCAAGGTTATAAAAGAGTCTAAGTATTAACCTGAGTTACAGGTCTGATATAATCAGCAAAAATACTTAGTTTACTAAGTTATAACAGTAGGGTAAAGTATATATGTGAAATTTATCAATTATAACCAAACTATGCACCGTAGGGGCATTTTGGTAATTTCACATAAGCCGTAAAGCTCAAAACTGAAGTCTTAGTTAAAAAACTTTTGCTTACTATTAAAATATTATAATTTACCTAAAATATCAGTAGGTATCAACCCTTGTATGTTTAAAATAGTTTTAGTACATACTGTGCGTTAAAAACGCTTAATAAGGCGATTAGAAGCCATTTCCGGGTTCGATACATAAAGCTGATATTTTTATTATTCCAGAAGGCTTAAAATAATTTATTTATCATTTAAGATCAGTAGCAAAAGGTTTGTAGTTGATTAGATATGTAAAACTCATTTTATGGCCCGTAAGGGCAAAACCGACAATTACCGGATTAAGCCTACGACTATAAGTTATACTCAGCCTAAAATTAATTAAAAATCTTCAAAAATCCCAAAATAATATATTACCTCAGTGGGTAATAAGTTTGATATAAAAAATTAGGCTTAACTAGGCTATACGCTAATTACGCTGTTTAATTAACATAAAGCTTCTTAATTACGCTAATGAGCATAACTCTCAATCTACACCTCAAACTGATGTCAAACTTTGCATACAAGTTTATATATTAGTAACTAAGGTTTCTACACTTTTACATTTTCAAAAATCACGTTTTAAGGTGAAAAGGGCATAATGGTCAACATATGAGCAATTAACGGAATCATGCGTATTAATTGGTTAACTAATGAACCATGGTGTATAATCACAGAGGGTTATACTAGCATGTAACCTGGTCCAAATGAAGCTCTAAGGTATTTCTAAAACATACCAAAACGGGTCAGAACTGAAGTCAAAGTTTTGCGACTTTCGGTTCCGAACCGGGTCTAAACAGTAAATTGTCGGGTTGAACATGTTTAGACATGTTCTTACACTAATTACCAAGTTATATTAATGATCAAACAGGTTGTATGTGTTCTACATTGCTAATCATGCATAAATTAGAAACTAAGTATCCTGTTGACTTTTTATTAACAAGTTTGACCCGACATTTGACCTAGTTAGAGTGGGAATCAGGGGGAACCCTTTTAAGGGTTTATTACCCACATAATTACCAACTTATAACTACTTTTGATTCGACTAATCACTGGACCATTAGTGATTAATCTTAAAGTCAACCGTTAATTACGACGGTTTGACTTTTAAGCTATAACTAAGCAAAAACTTAACTAAGGAAGGATTAGCAAACTTACTGAAGTCCTATGCACGAAATGTGAAGCTTAGAGAGAAATCCTTAGCTCCAGAAATGCTCCAATGTGCAGATGGAAGGTGTGAAGCATTGGTTGCAACTCATGGCCCTTTTATAGTGAATTTTTCACCATGGATTGTTGACACACAACACTACCAATGGTTCCTGATCATCAACACATGTCCCTAAGGTTCTAGGAGGCACTTAGGGGTCGCCCATGATGAGAAAATATCTGTTTTGGGTCGATTTAGCGCGAATACATGCTGCTTCCTAAACTTTCTGTATCTGGGCGGTCCAGGCGGCCCGCGTAAGATGTTGTTATGGGCTTACGCGGCCCGCTTGGGTCTTCTAATCAGACAAAAACGTTTTCAAGATGTTGCATCTCGTCTCTTGGCCCTTCCGAAAGGTCAACTAGCTTATTTCTTGCAATTTGAACCCCCTAATTTGACATATAAGGGCTTCAAGATATTTATCCACTTTGTTAAGTCCTCGGTTAACTTTATTGTTACCTGAAAGGTCCTAACTTTCAACGTTTACGCTTTAACCCCTTGTATACGAATTCGATCATAACTTTCTCATACGATAACGAAACTTTATGAAATTTATGTCGTGCATTCTAGTGAGCATAATTAACCGTTACAAAGCTTTAGGTTTGTCAAAAGGTCACTCAGAGGTATAACTTAAACATGTTGACACATTTAACCCCTGTAGTTTGTAATTTCTCACTTTTAGCTTCGTACGATCCATGATTTTTTCGTTTGAAGGTATGAGCGTTATGTAGGGTTAATGTATGATATATTTATTCACTGTTGACATTTAGAACTCGTATATTCACATACTTTCCATGATTGTCAACTTTAATCCTTTTATAACATTCTTTCACACGTTCAAACATATGACACGTGTCAACACATTATAGGACGTGAATTTTCGAAGGTGTTACAAGTTGATCGACCTGGAGCCCTAAGAAGAACTTCATCTCACCCATTGATGACATTTCAAACTTCTGCTTCATCACTTTTTCAAAATCTTTGCAGAGTTCTTCATTTGTCTACCTGAAAATAATGTCATCCACGTAAATCTGGACTATCAGAAGATGGCCGTCAACTTCTTTTGTGAAGAGGATGGCGTCTATCTTACCTCGGATGAAGTTGTTGGCGAGCAAATGTTGCGAGAGTGTCTCGTACCAGGCTCTCGGGGCCTGATGCAAGCCGTACAACGCCTTGGCCAAGAGGTAAACCTTATCTTTGTGGATTGGGTCGGTGAAGCCCGGTGGCTGTCCGACATATACCTCCTCTTTCACCTTGCCATAGAGAAATGCCGACTTCACATCTAGCTGAAACACTTTAAATCCTTTCCAAGAAGCAAACGCTAGGAAGATTCTGATAGCTTCAAGACGAGCAACATGAGCATACACTTCAGTAAAATCTATCCCCTCCTACTGACTAAAACCCTGGACCACGAATCGAGCTTTGTTGCGAACAATAACCCCTCGGTCATCCCTTTTGCACTTAAACACCCACTTTGTGTTTATCTTCCTATGACCATAATGCGTGTGTAGCGTTATATATATATTTATGTATATTTTTAGCCCTTTTTACACTTTAGTCAAGTTTTAAATTTATAAAACACGATATTTTACTAACACTAAACACACATATGGGCAAGTGCACCCATCGTGAGCGTAGTATAGCGTTGGTAAGATACCGAGGTCGTCCAAGGACACAAGAGCTTTTAGTACCGGTTTATCCTCAACGTCTAATCAAATCAAAAATTTAGAAAAAGGTTTTAAACTAGAATATAAAAACTAAAAATGCTGAAAAATAAAAATAAAATAAAAACAGATAGGCAAGATGAATCACTTGGATCCGATTCGTCTTTAGTGTAACCTTTGATTATTTTCGCACTTTTGCACTTTTTAAGATATTATCTTAGTTATAGTAGTAGGTCTTTTGAAGGTGACGTTACCCTCAACCCAGTAGTTTGAGTCAGCAAGGATACAATCCTAAAGGGTTGGATTATTGAAAGATAATTAATTAAGTTATTAATGCATATTGTGGTAGGCCCCTCTTTTGAAGGTGACGTTACCCTCGGCTAAGTAGTTTGAGTCAGTAGGGATACAATCTTAAGTAGCCAGGTTAAAGTTTTAATAGTAGCTTACATATGAGGGGGTCAATGAGTTCGGACCCCCGCCATCCAATACCAGTGGGTATTGAAGGAGGTACTACTAAACTTGACCCAGGTCCTTGCAGGATCTATACACTGAACAAGGCAAGACTCTTACCAAACCATTCCCTTAACCCCCGACCAGGTAGCCAACATATCTCCATATAGACCATGGAGACATGAATGGTGAAAATCTTTTATTTTATATAGACAGTAAAATAATGCCAAGACACCACGGACAAATGATAAGGAAGATTTACCTTCAACATAAGAAACTAGTTATTAAAGTCATTAATACATAACCAAATAAAAAGTGCGAAAAGATTAAAAATAAAAAGTATTACACTAAACACTTGTCTTCACCAAGTGATGTAAGAGACTTAGGCAAACATGGCCTTTGATTGTCAAGAACTCTTAAGATCAATCTTGGATCCCGAGACTACTCACACACTCTATGATGGATGATGGATGATGGTGGTGGGTGTGGGTTGTGATGGTGGTGGTGGGTGGGTGAAGTGTGAGAGAGGTGGTTTGCCAAGGGATGATTTGCAAGTGAGCCAAGCACCCCTATTTATAGCCTGCACAGAAGCCCGGATACGGCCCCGTGTCCATTGGGCACGGCCCCGTGTCCACCCATCTTCTCTTTCTTCATTAATTGCAGTATGTCTGCATTAGTTGACCACACCCCCGTGTCCGATAGGCACGACCCCGTGTGCAGAAGCGTATCTGTACTATCAAGATTTGCCTAGATTCAGCGAATCTTTGCGTGACCACGGCCCCGTGTCAGCTGGGCACGCCCTCGTGGTGGGTGATAGAAGCTTCTACAGCTTTGTCTTTCTGCAGACACTTGGGCACGCCCCCGTGCTCATTGAGCACGGGGCGTGTTCAGCCTTTTGTTCTCTTGTTTTTGCTTGGGGAGATGCTGTCAAGGGGTCGAGCATGCCACGTTTATTCCTTTTCTTGTATTATTGTTATATTTAGCTGCATTTTTGCTTCTTTTGTCCATTTAAGCTCTTTTAACCCTGAAAATACAAAATGAAGACAAAAACACACTTTTTCCAACATTAGTACTAAAAAAGGGTTAGTTTTATGCCACATTAGATGTAATTTATATGTTGCATTTTACACACATCAAATACCCCCACACTTGAATCTATGCTTGTCCTCAAGCAAAACTCTTTATAATGTGGCTTTACACTCCCAAATGGAATGGGTAGAAGAGAAGGTTTTTGGGCTTGTCATAGAGTGTCGGGATTCCAAGATTCTTTATTAGGTTTTATTTTTATTTTATTTACAATCTTATTCGTCATGATTACTTAGAACATTACATAAGATAAATTACTTATTAGGGCATAACATGCCTCTTTAAAATTCCATTTATATACAAGTTCACATACCTCACGGGGGATCACTCAACACTCGGCCGAAGGTGTATTTTTGTGAAGCACTCGAGAGCGGCATGGAACTTACTCCTACCATAAGCTTGCCAAGTAATCAATCCTCCTCCTTTTTAACTATACACCTTTGTAAATATCAAGAGGACTTTTTGGGGGAAGGGTTAGGCTTGGGTTAAAGGTAGGTGGTTGGGTTAGTGGTTAGTAGAAAAGGGTGAAAGACGTAAAAAGCGTCGGTTTTCGTAAAACATTTTGTTTTTGTGACTTTTTATTCCAATGAAGCATTTATTCAAACAAGCCTTCTTTTGATGAGCTTTGTTTGTTTATTGCTAACTTCATTTTTCTTTTTCTTTTCTATGATATATATTTTTTTAATGATAAGGAAGTCACAAGAAAACCGAGCTTTGTTACTAAAATAAAGGGTTAAAAATGAGAAAGGGTTTTGGTGGGTAAAAAGGGTGTTTGATTTGGGTTAAGAAATGAAAAGGTTTAGGCTCAAAGGGGTTAACTATGGGGATTTTGGGTAGGTGGTAAAAAAAAAAAGAAAAAATAATGGTGTTGAAATAAAAAGGGTTAGTCCTAATGCATCCATCATTTACTTACTTGGGTTTAAGTTGGTAAGGACCGGGAATGTATCGTTGTGGCAAGTTCTAGAGTCGTAAGAACCAAGCGGCTATTCACACAAGAAACAAAAAATGAGCATTTAGTTTTAATATGTGTATTTGTATGCTCAATAAAGGCTCAAACTCACTTTTTGTGGGAATGGGTTTTTATGTGATCAAGTATATATAATCAAATTTTAACTAGATTTGTCATGTCGTTTCATAATTTTCTTATATTGGTTCTTTTTATCATGACGCTATCGGTTGTAAATTTGTAAAAATATAACTTTTTTAGAACTTGTAATTCCCAAATTAAACCAAGACAAATAAAAAAATGAAAAGATTTTGAAAAAATTTGGGGTGTTTCGCGGTTCCAATAGAGTTTTATGTAAGGCTTGTAATTAGGACTTGCAAGATTCAAGGTTTTAGCATCCCTCCCACACTTAAATTACACATTGTCCTCAATGTGTCCCAAAAATAAGTTTTTAGGTTGATTGAATGTGTAAAAGTGTGTTTAAAAACAAATTTTTATGTTACTGGGCATCTGGACACGGCCCCGTGCTTGCTGAGCACGACCCCGCGTTCAGGTTGCCAGTAACAAAAATTAGAAAAAAGAAACAAAAGCCTGGGCACGGGGGCGTGCTCAGTGAACACGCCCCGTGTCCAGTTACCTGAACTGGGAGATTTACTGCAGACTGTTCAGCACGGGGCCGTGTTGGCGGGACACGGCCCGTGACGAACTTGCTGTAATGAAGAAAAATTTGCGGGAAGCTCTATTTTTGTGCATGGGGCGCTGGTTCAAGTTTCCCTTGGTATCCTTCACCATCCCGAGTGTGTTTTATTCCTAAAAATTAAAACTAAACTAGAAAACATAAAAATTAACCTAAACTAAACTAAGGATAGTTCCGCGGAATGCCTCCGTGGTGCGCCACGTTTATAAGGGTCCTTGGCTAGACCCAAAGCCTAGTCATATGTTACCCAAGTGGGATGTTTTGCATCCCATGTTGCACCGTCGGAGAGCATCATCCAAACTTGAGTCTATGACCTTCATGTAATTGACTGGGTCATCGTCCTCTACTCTCTTTCCAACTCCAAACTTCATTTCCTTGTCCCCAATCCTCAACATTAGTGTTCCACCATTCATGTCTATCACTGCGTGGGCCGTAGCTAGGAATGGCCTCCCTAAGATGAGTGGTACTTCGGTATCTTCCTCCATATCTAGTATGACAAAGTCGGCTGGGAAGACGAATTCACCGACTTTGAGTAATAGATTTTCAGCGATACCTTGTGGATATTTGACGGACCTATCGGTGAGTTGTATGCTCATTTTTGTAGGGCTTGTTTTCCCTAGGCCGAGTCGGTCAAACATTGATGCGGGCATGAGGTTTATGCTAGCCCCCAGGTCAGCTAGTGCATTGTGAATGGGAGATTCCCCAATCGAACAAGGGATGGTGAAGCTTCCCGGGTTAATCTTCTTTTGTGGGAGTTTGTTGAGTAGCAAGGCGGAGCATTCTTCGCTTAAATTAACTAATTGCAATGATTCAATTTTCCTTTTGTGAGTGAGGAAGTCCCTCATAAATTTTGAATATTTAGGCATTTGGGTTAGGACTTCAACAAATGGAATATTAACATGCAATTGTTTTAGTAATTTTTCGAACTTTGTGAATTGCTCATCGGTCTTTTGGCGAATTAACCGACCGGGGTATGGAATCAGAGGATTCTTGGTGGGCTCTTGATTTGGTGGAGGAGTCGTCTCTTGTTGGGGCGTGGGTGGAGTTGCGGTTTGGCTAGATCGGCTCCTTTCAGTTGGAGGTAATGGAGCCTCCTCGGGACCCACGGTACGGTTTCTCAATGTGATGAGACGTACTTATGCTTTTGGGTTGGTTTCGGTATTACTTGGTAACGCGCCTTGTGGTCTCTCGGAGATGTTTTGAGCTAGTTGACTTAATTGTTTTTCAATGTTTTGAATACTAGCTTGTTGATTTCTAAAATTCGATTCCAGTTGTTGAAATCGATCCGAGTTTTTCTTTTCGGAGTCGGAGATGAGGCGAGATACGGTATCTTCAAGCCTTTCTCGTCCCCCTTGTTGTTGAGAGAAATTTTGTGACTCGTTTCTTGGTTGTTGAAAGTTTGTTCGCTGGTTTAGATTTTGTTGGTTATTACTATTGCCGGGTTCTCTCCAACCAAGGTTAGGGTGGTGATGTGTTCAAAATGTAACATATAAATTTCATCAATCGAGGCATAAAACTAACCCTTTTTTAGTACTAATGTTGGAAAAAGTGTGCTTTTGTCTTCCTTTTGTATTTTCAGGATTAAATGAGCTCAAATTAACAAAAGAAGCAAAAAGACATCAAAATCTAACATAAATACAAGAAAAGGAACAAGACGTGACATGCCCGACCCCTCGACAGCATCTCCCAAAGCAAAAGCAAAAGCAAAAGCAAAAACAAGAAGAAAGCTGAGCATGGGGCTGTGCCCAGCTGAGCATAGGGCTGTGCCCAGCTCGACACGGGGCGTTCCCAGCTCGACACGGGGCGTGTCCAGCTCAACACGGGGCCGTGCTCAGCGAGCACGGGGCAGTGTCCAGGATGGTCAGCCCTGGCACAAAAGACAAACCTATAGAAGCTTCTATTGCCCACCACGGGGCCGTGCCCAGCGGACACGGGGGCGTGGCGAAAGTACAGCAGGCGCATTAATTGTAATTGCGAATTACAATTAATGAAGAGAGAGAGTGTCAGACGGACACGGGGGCGTGCCCAGCGGACACGGGGGCGTGTGGAGCTAATAAAGACAAATTGTATTAATGAAGAAAGAGAAAAGGGTGGACACGGGGCCGTGTCCAGCGGACACGGGGCCGTGTCCAGGCTTCTGTACAGGCTATAAATAGGAGTGCTTGGCTCAAGCTCAAACCATCCCTTGGCACACCACCTCTCTCACACTTCATCCACCACCCACCACCATCACAACACCATCATCCACCACCATCATCCATTGTCCATCGTAGAGTGTGTGAGTCGTCTCGGGATCCAAGATTGATCGTAAGAGTTCTTGACAATCAAGGCCATGTTTGCCTAAGTCTCTTACATCACTTGGTGAAGACAAAGTGTCTAGTATAATACTTTTTATTTCTAATCTTTTGCACTTTTTATTTGGTTTTGTATTAATGACTTTAATAACTAGTTACTTATGTTGAAGGTGATCTTTCCTTATCGTTTGTCCGTGGTGTCTTGGCATTATTTTACTGTCTATATAAAATAAAGGATTTTCACCATTCATATCTCCACGGTCTATATGGAGGTATGTTGGCTACCTGGTAGGGGGTTAAGGGAACGGTTTGGTAAAGGTCTTGCCATTGTTCAGCGTTTAGAGGTCCTGCAATGGACCTGGGTCAAATTTAGTAGGACCTCCTTCAATACTTCACGGTATTGGATGGCGGGGGTCCAAACTCTTTGATCCCCTCATAAGTTAACTACTATTAATACTATAACCCGGCTATTTAGGACTGTATCCCTGCTGACTCAGACTACTTAGTCGAGGGTAACGTCACCGCCAAAAGCGGGGCCTACCACAATACTGCATTAATAACTTAATTCATTATCTTCCAATAATCCACCCTTTTAGGATTGTATCCCTGCTGACTCAAACTACTGGGGTGAGGGTAACGTCACCTTCAAAAGAGGGGCCTACTACAATAACTAAGATAATCTCTTAATTATGTGCAAAAGTGCGGAAATAATCAAAGGTTATACTAGATACGAGTCGGAACCAAGTGATTCATCTTGTCTATCTGTTTTTCTTTTATTTTTATTTTCAGCATTTTAGTTAGTTTTTAATTTTCTTAGTTTAAAACATTTTTCTAAACTTTTATTTTGGTTAGACGTTGAGGATAAACCGGTACTAAAAGCTCTTGTGTCCTTGGACGACCTCGGTATCTTACCAACGCTATACTACACTCAACGATGGGTGCACTTGCCCATATGTGTGTTTAGTGTTAGTGAAATATCGTGTTTTATAAATTTAAAACTTGGCTAAAATAAGTGTTAAAAAGGGCTTAAAATACACACCTAAAATAAGTAACACTTCGCACGCATCAAGTTTTTGGCGCCGTTGCCGGGGAACACAAGGATTTTAGGAAAGCTTAAAATCGACGGCCTAATCAATTTTTCAAAACCTTTTCAAAACGGGCCCACATTTTTCTGCATTTTAGTTTAGTTTTGCATTTACAGTAGGTTGAACACGGGCCGTGCTCGCTGAACACGGGGCCGTGCTGCATATTTTTTCAACGAAATCAGTAAATTTAATTAAAACGCCCAGATACAGATTCTGAACACGGGGCCGTGTCCACTGAACACGGGGCCGTGTCCAGCCTCTGTTTCCGTTTTTATTTTTGTTTTCTGATCTCGAGACTCAGTTGTGGTCTGCTGAGTGATTCTTATGGATCAATACTTAGGAGGTTACAACTACACCTATGAGGAGGATGATTATAGGGGTAATTATTGCACTAATTGTCGTAACTCACGATCGGTTCAAAATAATCGCTCATATCAACCATCCAATTCATACACCTACTATGAGGAGCCCAGGTACGAGCCATCAACTTCATACACATCCTATGAAGACCAAGGGTATGAACCTCCTCCCTCATACTCATATTTTGATGAACCAAGGTATGAGCCTTCTTACTCATACTTTGAGGAACCAAGATATGAGCCACCACCTTCGTATGCTTATTATGAGGAACCATGGCGTGAACAACCCACCTCATATGAGTATTATGAAGAACAAAATTACGACCCTTATCCATCATATGCTTACAATGAAGAACAATGGTGTGAACCATCTACTTCATATGGGTATTATGAGGAACAAAGGATCGAACAACCGGATTCAAGCTTTGAAAATCCCGATTCTTTTTCTATAACCGAAGTAACCGATAGGATATTAGAACACATTAGAGTTATCGATCGATGTATAAAAGAAGCTCGCGCAAGGGAAGAGGAGTCCCGCGCAAGAGAAGAATTAAAAAAGGAAGAGATAACTGAAAATGTAAAAATGGAAGAACAAATAAGTGAAAAACCGACACATGAGTTAAACAACGAAAAAGGTGAGTCCGACAACGTTAAAATCCAAGAAGAGTCTAATTTTGAAGAAATTAATCTCTTGTCACCTTCTTTTGAAAATCATTGTTTAGTACCCACTCATGCTAAGTTTTTAAAACAGTTAAACACTAACACTAAAATTGACGAAACGGTAAGTGTTAAGTTAACTAATGATCAAACCTCGCTAATAAAAGAAGACCCATTTGAAATTAACATTACACCGGTTCCATGTTTCTTTCAAAATTCATTTATTAGCAATATCACAATCGATAAAGATCTTTGTGTTAACATAATGCCTAACTACATTTTCGAAAAATTAAGTATTAGTGATTTTTCTCCACTTCAAATACCCATTTTTCTATCCAATCGGAAAGTAATAAAATCAATCGGTGTAGTTGAGGATGTATTGGTCCAAACAAATCAAATGGTAATCCCGACCGACTTTGTCATCCTCGATGACGCTCCTCTAGTGTTGGGACGACCATTTGTAAAAACTCATGAAGCTTTGAAAAACCGGAAGTTCAACAATCTACCTCTTCAATTAGGGGCATTTAAAAGAAGTGTCGATCTTGAGCGGTCAATGAAATATCCATTCGGCAATAATGACCCCCTAATTGAAGATGAGCCAGAACCACCCGATAAGGAGGGTCTAGCCAAGGACCCTTATAAACGTGGCGCACCACGGAGGCATTCCGCGGAGCTATCGGTAGTTTAGATTAGATTAACTTTTACGTTTTCTAGTTTAGTTTTTTTTCAGGAATAAAACACACTCGGGATGGTGAAGGATGATAAGGGAAGCTTGAACCAACACCCCATGCACAAAAACAGAGCCTCCCGACAATTTTTCTTCATTACAGCAAGTTCAGCACGGGGCCGTGCTCACCCCAACACGCCCCGTGCCCAAGGTTCTGTAGAAAATGCCCAGTTCAGGTACCTGGACACGGGGCCGTGCTCACTGGACACGCCCCCGTGCCCAGCCTTCTGTTTACTTTTGGTACTGGCAGTCTGGACACTGGGCCGTGCTCAGCCAACACCACCCTGTGTTCAGCTACCCAGTACCATAAAATCTTGTTTTTAACCCACTTTTACACATTCAATCAATCTAAAAACTTATTTTTGGGACACATTGAGGACAATGTGTAATTTAAGTGTGGGGGGAATGCTAAAACCTTGAATCTTGCAAGTCCTAAATACAAGCCTTACACAAAACTCTATCGGAACCGCTAATCACCCCAAATTTTTTCAAAAATTTTCAATTTTTTTTTACTTGTCTAAGTTTAATTTGGGAATTTCAAAATTCTAAAAAGGTTATATTTTTACAAATTTACAACCGATAGCGTCGTGATAAAAAGAACCAACATAAGAAAATTACGAAAAGGCATGACAAGCTTAGTTAAAATTTAATTATATATACTTGATCACATAAAACCCATTCCCACAAAAGTGAGTTTTGAGCCTTTATTGAGCATACAATTACATATCTTTAAACTAAATGCTCATTTTTCGTTTCTTGTGTGAATAGCCGCTTGGTCCTTACAACTCTAGAACTTGCCATGACGATACATTCCCAATCCTTACCAACTTAAACCCGAGTAAGTAAATGACGGAGGCATTAGGACTAACCATTTTTATTTCTACACCATTATTTTTCTTTTTCTTTTACCACCTACCCAAAAATCCCCCTAGTTAACCCCTTTGAGCCTAAACCTTTTCATTTCATCACCCAAACCAAAAACACTTTTACCCACCAAAACCTTTTTCATTTTAACCCTTTGTTTTAGTAACTAGCTTGGTTTTTCGTATGACTCTTCAAAAAAAAAAATTGATGATGAAGCAAAAGAAAATAAACAAACAAGTTCATCAAAAATAACTTTGTTTGAAAATATCTTCATCAAAAAAAAAAAAAAAAAAAAATAGAAAGTCTTACGAAAACCGATGCTTTTTACGCTTTTCGCCCTTTCTACTAACCACTAACCCAACCACCTACCTTTAACCCAAGCCTAACCCTTCACCCAAAAAGTCCTCTTGATATTTACAAAGGTATATAGTTAAAAAGGAGGAGGATTGATTGCTTGGCAAGCCTATGGTAGGAGTAAGTTCCATGCCGCTCTCGAGTGATTCACTAAAATACATCTTCGGCCGAGTGTTGAGTGATCCCCGTGAGGTATGTGAACTCGTATATAAATAGAATTTTACAAAGGCATGTTATGCCCCAATAAGTAATTTATCTTATGAAAAGTTTTAAATAAATCATGATGAATAGGATTGTAAATAAATAAAAATAAAACTAAATAAAGAATCTTGTAAATCCCGACACTCTATGACAAGCCCAAAACCTTCTTTTCTACCAATTCCATTTGGGAGTGTAAATAGCCACATATTAAAGAGTTTTGCTTGAGGACAAGCAAAGATTCAAGTGTGGGGGTATTTGATGTGTTCAAAATGTAACATATAAATTTCATCAATCGAGGCATAAAACTAACCCTTTTTTAGTACTAATGTTGGAAAAAGTGTGCTTTTGTCTTCCTTTTGTATTTTCAGGATTAAATGAGCTCAAATTAACAAAAGAAGCAAAAAGACATCAAAATCTAACATAAATACAAGAAAAGGAACAAGACGTGACATGCCCGACCCCTCGACAGCATCTCCCAAAGCAAAAACAAGAAGAAAGCTGAGCATGGGGCTGTGCCCAGCTGAGCATAGGGTTGTGCCCAGCTCGACACGGGGCGTGCCCAGCTCGACACGGGGCGTGTCCAGCTCAACACGGGGCCGTGCTCAGCGAGCACGGGGCAGTGTCCAGGATGGTCAGCCCTGGCACAAAAGACAAACCTATAGAAGCTTCTATTGCCCACCACGGGGCCGTGCCCAGCGGACACGGGGGCGTGGCGAAAGTACAGCAGGCGCATTAATTGTAATTGCGAATTACAATTAATGAAGAGAGAGAGTGTCAGACGGACACGGGGGCGTGCCCAGCGGACACGGGGGCGTGTGGAGCTAATAAAGACAAACTGTA
The DNA here is from genome assembly GCA_030545235.1 of Helianthus tuberosus. Classification (NCBI taxonomy): domain Eukaryota; kingdom Viridiplantae; phylum Streptophyta; class Magnoliopsida; order Asterales; family Asteraceae; genus Helianthus; species Helianthus tuberosus. The sequence continues at coordinate 19,032 of JARYGA010057469.1, forward strand.
TTAATGAAGAAAGAGAAAAGGGTGGACACGGGGCCGTGTCCAGCGGACACGGGGCCGTGTCCAGGCTTCTGTACAGGCTATAAATAGGAGTGCTTGGCTCAAGCTCAAACCATCCCTTGGCACACCACCTCTCTCACACTTCATCCACCACCCACCACCATCACAACACCATCATCCACCACCATCATCCATTGTCCATCGTAGAGTGTGTGAGTCGTCTCGGGATCCAAGATTGATCGTAAGAGTTCTTGACAATCAAGGCCATGTTTGCCTAAGTCTCTTACATCACTTGGTGAAGACAAAGTGTCTAGTATAATACTTTTTATTTCTAATCTTTTGCACTTTTTATTTGGTTTTGTATTAATGACTTTAATAACTAGTTACTTATGTTGAAGGTGATCTTTCCTTATCGTTTGTCCGTGGTGTCTTGGCATTATTTTACTGTCTATATAAAATAAAGGATTTTCACCATTCATATCTCCACGGTCTATATGGAGGTATGTTGGCTACCTGGTAGGGGGTTAAGGGAACGGTTTGGTAAAGGTCTTGCCATTGTTCAGCGTTTAGAGGTCCTGCAATGGACCTGGGTCAAATTTAGTAGGACCTCCTTCAATACTTCACGGTATTGGATGGCGGGGGTCCAAACTCTTTGATCCCCTCATAAGTTAACTACTATTAATACTATAACCCGGCTATTTAGGACTGTATCCCTGCTGACTCAGACTACTTAGTCGAGGGTAACGTCACCGCCAAAAGCGGGGCCTACCACAATACTGCATTAATAACTTAATTCATTATCTTCCAATAATCCACCCTTTTAGGATTGTATCCCTGCTGACTCAAACTACTGGGGTGAGGGTAACGTCACCTTCAAAAGAGGGGCCTACTACAATAACTAAGATAATCTCTTAATTATGTGCAAAAGTGCGGAAATAATCAAAGGTTATACTAGATACGAGTCGGAACCAAGTGATTCATCTTGTCTATCTGTTTTTCTTTTATTTTTATTTTCAGCATTTTAGTTAGTTTTTAATTTTCTTAGTTTAAAACATTTTTCTAAACTTTTATTTTGGTTAGACGTTGAGGATAAACCGGTACTAAAAGCTCTTGTGTCCTTGGACGACCTCGGTATCTTACCAACGCTATACTACACTCAACGATGGGTGCACTTGCCCATATGTGTGTTTAGTGTTAGTGAAATATCGTGTTTTATAAATTTAAAACTTGGCTAAAATAAGTGTTAAAAAGGGCTTAAAATACACACCTAAAATAAGTAACACTTCGCACGCATCAAGTTTTTGGCGCCGTTGCCGGGGAACACAAGGATTTTAGGAAAGCTTAAAATCGACGGCCTAATCAGTTTTTCAAAACCTTTTCAAAACGGGCCCACATTTTTCTGCATTTTAGTTTAGTTTTGCATTTACAGTAGGTTGAACACGGGCCGTGCTCGCTGAACACGGGGCCGTGCTGCATATTTTTTCAACGAAATCAGTAAATTTAATTAAAACGCCCAGATACAGATTCTGAACACGGGGCCGTGTCCACTGAACACGGGGCCGTGTCCAGCCTCTGTTTCCGTTTTTATTTTTGTTTTCTGATCTCGAGACTCAGTTGTGGTCTGCTGAGTGATTCTTATGGATCAATACTTAGGAGGTTACAACTACACCTATGAGGAGGATGATTATAGGGGTAATTATTGCACTAATTGTCGTAACTCACGATCGGTTCAAAATAATCGCTCATATCAACCATCCAATTCATACACCTACTATGAGGAGCCCAGGTACGAGCCATCAACTTCATACACATCCTATGAAGACCAAAGGTATGAACCTCCTCCCTCATACTCATATTTTGATGAACCAAGGTATGAGCCTTCTTACTCATACTTTGAGGAACCAAGATATGAGCCACCACCTTCGTATGCTTATTATGAGGAACCATGGCGTGAACAACCCACCTCATATGAGTATTATGAAGAACAAAATTACGACCCTTATCCATCATATGCTTACAATGAAGAACAATGGTGTGAACCATCTACTTCATATGGGTATTATGAGGAACAAAGGATCGAACAACCGGATTCAAGCTTTGAAAATCCCGATTCTTTTTCTATAACCGAAGTAACCGATAGGATATTAGAACACATTAGAGTTATCGATCGATGTATAAAAGAAGCTCGCGCAAGGGAAGAGGAGTCCCGCGCAAGAGAAGAATTAAAAAAGGAAGAGATAACTGAAAATGTAAAAATGGAAGAACAAATAAGTGAAAAACCGACACATGAGTTAAACAACGAAAAAGGTGAGTCCGACAACGTTAAAATCCAAGAAGAGTCTAATTTTGAAGAAATTAATCTCTTGTCACCTTCTTTTGAAAATCATTGTTTAGTACCCACTCATGCTAAGTTTTTAAAACAGTTAAACACTAACACTAAAATTGACGAAACGGTAAGTGTTAAGTTAACTAATGATCAAACCTCGCTAATAAAAGAAGACCCATTTGAAATTAACATTACACCGGTTCCATGTTTCTTTCAAAATTCATTTATTAGCAATATCACAATCGATAAAGATCTTTGTGTTAACATAATGCCTAACTACATTTTCGAAAAATTAAGTATTAGTGATTTTTCTCCACTTCAAATACCCATTTTTCTATCCAATCGGAAAGTAATAAAATCAATCGGTGTAGTTGAGGATGTATTGGTCCAAACAAATCAAATGGTAATCCCGACCGACTTTGTCATCCTCGATGACGCTCCTCTAGTGTTGGGACGACCATTTGTAAAAACTCATGAAGCTTTGAAAAACCGGAAGTTCAACAATCTACCTCTTCAATTAGGGGCATTTAAAAGAAGTGTCGATCTTGAGCGGTCAATGAAATATCCATTCGGCAATAATGACCCCCTAATTGAAGATGAGCCAGAACCACCCGATAAGGAGGGTCTAGCCAAGGACCCTTATAAACGTGGCGCACCACGGAGGCATTCCGCGGAGCTATCGGTAGTTTAGATTAGATTAACTTTTACGTTTTCTAGTTTAGTTTTTTTTCAGGAATAAAACACACTCGGGATGGTGAAGGATGATAAGGGAAGCTTGAACCAACACCCCATGCACAAAAACAGAGCCTCCCGACAATTTTTCTTCATTACAGCAAGTTCAGCACGGGGCCGTGCTCACCCCAACACGCCCCGTGCCCAAGGTTCTGTAGAAAATGCCCAGTTCAGGTACCTGGACACGGGGCCGTGCTCACTGGACACGCCCCCGTGCCCAGCCTTCTGTTTACTTTTGGTACTGGCAGTCTGGACACTGGGCCGTGCTCAGCCAACACCACCCTGTGTTCAGCTACCCAGTACCATAAAATCTTGTTTTTAACCCACTTTTACACATTCAATCAATCTAAAAACTTATTTTTGGGACACATTGAGGACAATGTGTAATTTAAGTGTGGGGGGAATGCTAAAACCTTGAATCTTGCAAGTCCTAAATACAAGCCTTACACAAAACTCTATCGGAACCGCTAATCACCCCAAATTTTTTCAAAAATTTTCAATTTTTTTTTACTTGTCTAAGTTTAATTTGGGAATTTCAAAATTCTAAAAAGGTTATATTTTTACAAATTTACAACCGATAGCGTCGTGATAAAAAGAACCAACATAAGAAAATTACGAAAAGGCATGACAAGCTTAGTTAAAATTTAATTATATATACTTGATCACATAAAACCCATTCCCACAAAAGTGAGTTTTGAGCCTTTATTGAGCATACAATTACATATCTTTAAACTAAATGCTCATTTTTCGTTTCTTGTGTGAATAGCCGCTTGGTCCTTACAACTCTAGAACTTGCCATGACGATACATTCCCAATCCTTACCAACTTAAACCCGAGTAAGTAAATGACGGAGGCATTAGGACTAACCATTTTTATTTCTACACCATTATTTTTCTTTTTCTTTTACCACCTACCCAAAAATCCCCCTAGTTAACCCCTTTGAGCCTAAACCTTTTCATTTCATCACCCAAACCAAAAACACTTTTACCCACCAAAACCTTTTTCATTTTAACCCTTTGTTTTAGTAACTAGCTTGGTTTTTCGTATGACTCTTCAAAAAAAAAAATTGATGATGAAGCAAAAGAAAATAAACAAACAAGTTCATCAAAAATAACTTTGTTTGAAAATATCTTCATCAAAAAAAAAAAAAAAAAAAAATAGAAAGTCTTACGAAAACCGATGCTTTTTACGCTTTTCGCCCTTTCTACTAACCACTAACCCAACCACCTACCTTTAACCCAAGCCTAACCCTTCACCCAAAAAGTCCTCTTGATATTTACAAAGGTATATAGTTAAAAAGGAGGAGGATTGATTGCTTGGCAAGCCTATGGTAGGAGTAAGTTCCATGCCGCTCTCGAGTGATTCACTAAAATACATCTTCGGCCGAGTGTTGAGTGATCCCCGTGAGGTATGTGAACTCGTATATAAATAGAATTTTACAAAGGCATGTTATGCCCCAATAAGTAATTTATCTTATGAAAAGTTTTAAATAAATCATGATGAATAGGATTGTAAATAAATAAAAATAAAACTAAATAAAGAATCTTGTAAATCCCGACACTCTATGACAAGCCCAAAACCTTCTTTTCTACCAATTCCATTTGGGAGTGTAAATAGCCACATATTAAAGAGTTTTGCTTGAGGACAAGCAAAGATTCAAGTGTGGGGGTATTTGATGTGTTCAAAATGTAACATATAAATTTCATCAATCGAGGCATAAAACTAACCCTTTTTTAGTACTAATGTTGGAAAAAGTGTGCTTTTGTCTTCCTTTTGTATTTTCAGGATTAAATGAGCTCAAATTAACAAAAGAAGCAAAAAGACATCAAAATCTAACATAAATACAAGAAAAGGAACAAGACGTGACATGCCCGACCCCTCGACAGCATCTCCCAAAGCAAAAACAAGAAGAAAGCTGAGCATGGGGCTGTGCCCAGCTGAGCATAGGGTTGTGCCCAGCTCGACACGGGGCGTGCCCAGCTCGACACGGGGCGTGTCCAGCTCAACACGGGGCCGTGCTCAGCGAGCACGGGGCAGTGTCCAGGATGGTCAGCCCTGGCACAAAAGACAAACCTATAGAAGCTTCTATTGCCCACCACGGGGCCGTGCCCAGCGGACACGGGGGCGTGGCGAAAGTACAGCAGGCGCATTAATTGTAATTGCGAATTACAATTAATGAAGAGAGAGAGTGTCAGACGGACACGGGGGCGTGCCCAGCGGACACGGGGGCGTGTGGAGCTAATAAAGACAAACTGTATTAATGAAGAAAGAGAAAAGGGTGGACACGGGGCCGTGTCCAGCGGACACGGGGCCGTGTCCAGGCTTCTGTACAGGCTATAAATAGGAGTGCTTGGCTCAAGCTCAAACCATCCCTTGGCACACCACCTCTCTCACACTTCATCCACCACCCACCACCATCACAACACCATCATCCACCACCATCATCCATTGTCCATCGTAGAGTGTGTGAGTCGTCTCGGGATCCAAGATTGATCGTAAGAGTTCTTGACAATCAAGGCCATGTTTGCCTAAGTCTCTTACATCACTTGGTGAAGACAAAGTGTCTAGTATAATACTTTTTATTTCTAATCTTTTGCACTTTTTATTTGGTTTTGTATTAATGACTTTAATAACTAGTTACTTATGTTGAAGGTGATCTTTCCTTATCGTTTGTCCGTGGTGTCTTGGCATTATTTTACTGTCTATATAAAATAAAGGATTTTCACCATTCATATCTCCACGGTCTATATGGAGGTATGTTGGCTACCTGGTAGGGGGTTAAGGGAACGGTTTGGTAAAGGTCTTGCCATTGTTCAGCGTTTAGAGGTCCTGCAATGGACCTGGGTCAAATTTAGTAGGACCTCCTTCAATACTTCACGGTATTGGATGGCGGGGGTCCAAACTCTTTGATCCCCTCATAAGTTAACTACTATTAATACTATAACCCGGCTATTTAGGACTGTATCCCTGCTGACTCAGACTACTTAGTCGAGGGTAACGTCACCGCCAAAAGCGGGGCCTACCACAATACTGCATTAATAACTTAATTCATTATCTTCCAATAATCCACCCTTTTAGGATTGTATCCCTGCTGACTCAAACTACTGGGGTGAGGGTAACGTCACCTTCAAAAGAGGGGCCTACTACAATAACTAAGGTAATCTCTTAATTATGTGCAAAAGTGCGGAAATAATCAAAGGTTATACTAGATACGAGTCGGAACCAAGTGATTCATCTTGTCTATCTGTTTTTCTTTTATTTTTATTTTCAGCATTTTAGTTAGTTTTTAATTTTCTTAGTTTAAAACATTTTTCTAAACTTTTATTTTGGTTAGATGTTGAGGATAAACCGGTACTAAAAGCTCTTGTGTCCTTGGACGACCTCGGTATCTTACCAACGCTATACTACACTCAACGATGGGTGCACTTGCCCATATGTGTGTTTAGTGTTAGTGAAATATCGTGTTTTATAAATTTAAAACTTGGCTAAAATAAGTGTTAAAAAGGGCTTAAAATATACACCTAAAATAAGTAACACTTCGCACGCATCAGTGGTTACGCCATCCTTTGTTGTAGGTACCCGTTGGGGGACCCGACGGCCAAGGTCTATTATCACTGTAGTTTACCGATTCTGTTTGATTATCCATTTCTTTCATACAACTCCAATTTTCATGTGGCCCACCACACCCCTCGCAAGCCATAACCGAAGCCGTTTTTGCCATTTCTAACTTTTTGATTTTTGAAGAAAGGGCTTCGATTTGGGCTTGCAAGGAAGTGCTCTTATCAACCTTATGGGCGCCCGGGGCAATCGATTTCGTGCCTCGGGGAGTGTGCCGTTGAAAATTGGTTTGAGCAATTTCCTCAATTTGATTATAAATTTCGTTTGGGCGGCGATTACCTAAAAGTCCCCCGGAGCTAGAGTCGAGTGTTTGTCTTGTGTGTGGCAACAACCCATTATAGAAAGTGGATACTTGTTGCCATACCGCAAGACCATGATGAGGACACTTTCTTAGTAGCTCCGTAAACCTTTCCCAAGTTTCATATAAGGATTCCCCGTCCTCTTGTGAATATGTGTTAATTTCAGTCATTAATTTAGCCGTTTTAGCAGGAGGGAAATACTTATATAGAAACTTTTGGGCTAGTTCATCCCAGTTGTTTACCGAGCCAACTGGGAGGGTATTAAGCCAAGCCTTAGCTCGGTATTTTAGTGAAAATGGAAACATTCGAAGGCGGATGGCGTCATTTGATGCTCCATTGATCCGGAAAGTATCACCTATCTCCAAGAAGTTAGTGATATGTAAATGGGGATCTTCATCTGCAAGCCCATAGAAGGTTGCGGAGTTTTGGAGCATTTGTATCAAATGCGACCGAAGTTCGAAGTTGTTGGCCTCGACATTTGGTGCATTGATAGCGGCGCCGAGATTACCTACGATGGGACGTAGGTAATCCATGAAGGTACGTTGGTCTGCCATTGGAAGTGGGTCCCCCGAAACTTTCTCTTGGTTTTTAGCTTTAAGTCTTTTTCTTAGAAAGCGTTCGGGTTTTTCTAGAGGTTCTTTTATGTCTCTACTAGAACTGGAGCTCATACACTGCGTGGAAAGTTCAGATGTGGCGCCTGGGTTCCAAGTCCTACAATAAAAACAAAAAAGAACGTTGGTCAGAAGTTTCACCACGGCCCCGTGCTCAGATGAACACGGCCCGTGGTCGGAGATACAATGATTGTTTTCCGGATCCCTGTTACTGGGGAGCTCGACACGGCCCCGTGTTGCACCGACACGGCCCCGTGTTGCACCGACACGGCCCCGTGCTCAACTCTCTGTAACTCGGAAAATAAAAACAGCCAGTAACAATGTTGGGCACGGCCCGTGTCCGACCAGGCACGGCCCATGTCCGACCAGGCACGGCCCGTGCTGAGCTCTGCAGAAGCTGACAATCTAAGAAAAATCCTAAAAAAACAGAAAAATAAGAAAAAACGATTAGGCCGTTGATTCCTAACTTTCTTAAAATCCTTGTGTCCCCGGCAACGGCGCCAAAAACTTGATGCATGTGTAGCGTTATATATATTTATGTATATTTTTAGCCCTTTTTACACTTTAGTCATGTTTTAAATTTATAAAACATGATATTTTACTAACACTAAACACACACATGGGCAAGTGCACCCATCGTGAGCGTAGTATAGCGTTGGTAAGATATCGAGGTCGTCCAAGGACATAAGAGCTTTTAGTACCGGTTTATCCTCAACGTCAAATCAAATAAAAATTTTAGAAAAAGGTTTTAAACTAGAAAATAAAAACTAAAAATGCTGAAAATAAAAATAAAAACAAAAACAGATAGGCAAGAAGAATCACTTGGATCCGACTCGTATTTAGTGTAACCTTTGATTATTTTCTCACTTTTGCACTTTTTAAGAGATTATCTTAGTTATAGTAGTAGACCCCTCTTTTGAAGGTGACGTTACCCTCAACCCAGTAGTTTGAGTTAGCAAGGATACAATCCTCAAGGGTTGGATTATTGAAAGTTAATTAATTAAGTTATTAATGCATATTGTGGTAGGCCCCTCTTTTGAAGGTGACGTTACCCTCGGCTAAGTAGTTTGAGTCAGCAGGGATATAATCCTAAGTAGCCGGGTTAAAGTTTTAATAGTAGTTTACATATGAGGGGGTCAAGGAGTTTGGACCCCCACCATCCAATACCAGTGGGTATTGAAGGAGGTCCTACTAAACTTGACCCAGGTCCTTGCAGGATCTATACACTGAACAAGGCAAGACTCTTACCAAACCATTCCCTTAACCCCAGACCAGGTAGCCAACATATCTCCATATAAACCGTGGAGACATGAATGGTGAAAATCTTTTATTTTATATAGACAGTAAAATAATGCCAAGACACCACGGACAAATGATAAGGAAGATTCACCTTCAACATAAGAAACTAGTTATTAAAGTCATTAATACATAACCAAATAAAAAGTGCGAAAAGATTAAAAATAAAAAGTATTACACTAAACACTTGTCTTCACCAAGTGATGTAAGAGACTTAGGCAAACATGGCCTTTGATTGTCAAGAACTCTTACGATCAATCTTGGATCCCAAGACTACTCACACACTCTATGATGGATGATGGATGATGGTGGTGGGTGTGGGTTGTGATGGTGGTGGTGGGTGGGTGAAGTGTGAGAGAGGTGGTTTGCCAAGGGATGATTTCCAAGTGAGCCAAGCACCCCTATTTATAGCCTGCACAGAAGCCCAGACACGGCCCCGTGTCCATTGGGCACGGTCCCGTGTCCACCCATCTTCTCTTTCTTCATTAAATGTAGTTTGTCTGCATTAGTTGACCACGCCCCCGTGTCCACTGGGCACGACCCCATGTGCAGAAGCGTATCTGTACTATCAAGATTTGCCTAGATTATGTGAATCTTTGCGTTGACCACGACCCCGTGTCCGCTGGGAATGCCCCCGTGGTGGGTGATAGAAGCTTCTACAGCTTTGTCTTTTCTGCAGACACTTGGGCATGCCCCCGTGCTCATTGAGCACGGGGCGTGTTCAGCCTTCTGTTCTCTTGTTTTTGCTTGGGGAGATGCTGTCAAGGGATCGGGCATGCCACGTTTATTCCTTTTCTTGTATTATTGTTAGATTTAGCTGCATTTTTGCTTCTTTTGTCCATTTAAGCTCTTTTAACCCTGAAAATACAAAAGGAAGACAAAAACACACTTTTTCCAACATTAGTACTAAAAAGGGTTAGTTTTATGCCACATTTGATGTAATTTATATGTTGCATTTCGCACACATCAACCATCAGGCAAGTCCACCAGTTTCCATACTCCCAACTTCTCAAACTGACTCAACTCCTCCTGCATTGCGTTGACCCAGGAATCTTCAGTTAGTGCTTCCTTGTAGGTACACGGTTCAATCTGCGAAATGAAACAACTAAGTGAAAAATCTGTTTGTAAAGGAGCAACTTTAGAATAAAAGCAAGTAAGGCCATGGTCAATTTGTCTTCTGGTGCGGACGCCTGATTGCAGCTCTCCTATGATCAACTCTTCTGGATGATATGAAAGTGTCCTTGGCATCACCTCGCCTAGAACATCCACCTCGCCTTCCAAATTCGTAACGTTCTGATCTGAAGTTTGGATTTGCTCCCCCTCAGATTCTGAATCACCGCGATCAAATGTTAGCCTTTCATCAGATTCTGAATTATCATTTACTGCCGTTTGATTTTCAGGAGCAAGTTCACGTTCAGAAGATGTCGGAGTTTGCTGAACTTCATCATTCTCTCCAGCTTTACTTGGACCAGCTTCATCATCATTGGAAGTTTGTTGTTGACGTCTAGAAGACCCTGCTGGGAATCTTTCCTGTGCTGCTTCATATTCTCTTAAAATGTCCAATTCATCAAAGAACTCTGGCTCTTCCTCCAACTCGAATGAATCCCATAGAGTATCGTAGTTGAATCGCCATTAGTCATCGGGTTTCTGTGGTGGCATTGTATAACCTTGGCACTCAACATGTTGTGCTTTGATGATCCGCTTCATACTTGGAACAAAGACTCTTCTCAATGGACTTGCATATCCCACGAAGATACCTTCAAAGCTCTTTGGACCAAATTTGCCATCGGGATCCAGAACTGTGCAGGGAGACCCGAACGGTTCCAAAAACTCGAGATTAGGCTTTCGATTATTGATCAACTTGAAACATGTTTTGTTGTGCATTTTCACAGTAAGAACCCTGTTGAGTGTATAGCAAGCGGCTGACACTGCTTCTGCCCAGAAATTGATCGGTAATTTGGAATCAGCAAGCATCGTCCTGGCCGTTTCAATCAGCGTCCTATTATTCCTTTATGCGACTCCATTTTATTGCGGAGTATAAGGTGCACTGAATTCTTGCAGTATACCTCTTTCATCACAAAATTCTTCCATTCTGTTATTCTTAAATTCATTACCGTTGTCACTTCTTAATCTTCTTATGCGGGTTCGGTACAAATTCTCAATCTTTTTGAAAAGTCTCAGCAAACTCTCAAATGTCTCGTCTTTTGTCTTCAAGAACGACACCCACGAGAATCTCGAATAGTCGTCTGTGACTACTAAGCAGTAGAGATCACCAGTTATGCTTTTGACATTCACAGGACCAAAAAGATCCATGTGAAGTCTCTCCAACGGCTTCAAGACTGAGTTCATCTTCTTTCCAGGGTGGGATTTCTTTCGTTGCTTTCCCTTGATACAACTAATACACTCCCCCTCAAGATGGAAACTCTTCAAGTAAACACCTTTCACCAAGTCATTGTGCACCAGTTAATTCATCTTGCGCAGGTGTATGTGGCCCATCTTCCGATGCCACAAATGCGACTCCTTTTCAGTGGCTCTTGACATGAAGCAATGAGTTTGACCCATGGTAGTCGTGGCTACGCTCATATCCAACACGTACAGATCATTAACTCGTGGCGCTCTCATGATGATCCACTCTTCGGGGATGACAAACCCCGGCTTCAAGATCAGACATTCTTTATCCGCGAAATGTGTCGAATACATTCGGTCACAGATCTGAGAAATGCTCAGAAGATTGTTTTCTATCTCCGCGATGTAATTGACTCTTTCAAATGTGATAACTCCATTCGATAAAGTTCCCTCACCAATGATACGACCTCCCTGATTACCGGCAAAACCAACATAACCTCCGTTAAACCCTCTAATGTCATAAAGCAGAGTTTTTCTCCCCGTCATGTGCCTTGAAGCTCCACTATCCATAATCCAACATGAAATGGATCTCGGAAGCTCCTGCACGTTTCAAAACATTTAGTGAGATTTTGAAGCAACCCAAGCCTCTTTCGACTCAGGTAGCTTTACGTTAATGTGTGTGGTTTTGGTGTATAATGGTGGGAAATTCTTGTCATTCATATTGAGACTATCTTCAGACCCAATCTCAACCTCTTTATACAAAAAAAAAATCATTTTTAGGAGGTTGACCAGATGATTGGTCTTTCTTTGCAACATACTTGTTCCCTGAAGAGGTAGAAGTTTGTTTCTCAAGTTTCTCATAGTAATCCAAAGGAACATTCATCTTTACCGGTGTGGTTGAAGATGATTGTTTTGCAGAGTTAGAGACCTTTGGTTTTGGAGAACTTGCTTTCTTATCATCAGATTTTGGCTTCCAAGTTTGTTGAGATGAAGCGACCCGCTTGTAAAATTTATCAGTTTTAGTTACCGACTTCTTTACGGGTTCAGTTTTGATTTTGATGTCTTCATTTTTCAAAACTTTCTTCTCAACAATCATTGGAGCTTTCCCTTTGACATCATCTTTCTTCTTCGAACTCTCGACAACCGCAGACTTAGGCTTCGAGTTGGTGCACTTACGTGCAATGTGTCCAACTTCGTTGCATTTGAAGCATGTGCGGGTATCAACTTCCTGACTTTTGCCTTCGATCTGAGGCTGTGAGGCCTTTTTCTCAAAGAATTCTTCATTTGATTTTGAAAAAACTTCAGATTCTTGCTCGGAATGTGAACTCGAGCTTTTCACAAACACCTTTTTCTCAACAAACTTCTTGTTTTGAAAGTTCCTTCTTTGATTATTCTTACCACCCTGATAACCACTCGACCATTTGTTTTGGTTGTTGTTAAATCGTGGTAGTACAGCAGGTTTTTTGTAGTAAGATTTATCTTTTTCAAAGTTCAATTGCCTTTTGGAACGTTTCAAACCTTCGATTTCAGAAACATCAATCTAAACCAATTTAAACACATTCTTCAACTTGTCGACATTCACATTCTCAAGTGAAAACTCAAGATCTGAATACAACTTATCTGAACCAGACATCTTGTACATCACAAGAGTAGGTTCTTCACTTAAGTTGTTTTTGGATTTTGATTTCGGAATGTAATTATTCAAAAAGCACCCTTCATCCTAATTCGATTCACTGTCAGATTTTAAAACGTTTTCAACCACATTTTTTACGACTTCGGATTAAACACTGTCTTCATCAGACGATGAAATGAATGTGACATTGATCGTTTCTGGAAGTCTTACCTCATTTGTTTCATCATCATTAACCAACCCAGACTTTTTCTTTGAAAAATTGTTCAACACTGGCGGTGGAACTTGATGATACCCTACCCCAGTTCCATCTGAGTATACATCTTCACCAGCTTTGTTCTTTCCAATGGGTTTAGGAACTATATGTTGAAGAACAAAGCTCGCGGAGTTGTAACTGTTTAGTTTTAGATTGATTCATTCGTTTTCAATCTTAGCTTCCTGAAACTGAAGCTTCAGATTTGCAATCTCATCCAACTGTTGGTTGATTTTCTTTTCTTTTGACTGAAGGACACCTGACAGTTGAAGGTTTTCTTTGGATGTTTTACTGTTTCGTTCATCAGAATCTTTTATCGTTCTTTTCAGCTTCTCATAATTTTCAGAAAGTTGTCGGTTTTCATGAATTAACTTTTCATTTTCTTTCCTAAATCTTTCTACATCATTTTTATCTTTTTCAATTCTCTCAGTTAATTCTTTTATTCTATCATTTGAAGCTCTCACCAGTTTATCACGATTTAAAATTTGATCTTCAACTGATTTGACCTTTGCAACCAGTTCTTCAGTCTTTTTGGCATTGAGATATGCATGTGTGCTGCAAACCTTGCAATCTTTCATGCAATTCTTGCAGTCACTCTCAGTTTTAGCCTTATCAGTCTTACCTGGCCCATTTGTTGAATCACTACAACTGACCTGGCTCTTTGACTCAAATGCAGACTTAGAATCTACCTCCAATTCCTTTGCTGCGAGCACTTTATCTGCCATCTTCGTCAGGTTCTCTGCAGTCATTTGTTTTGTTGTGTCGATTATCCCATCATCGACTTTTATTGACTTTAATTCTTCCTCTTCAGCTTGCCTTGCCCATTCTCTCTGTCTTTCTTCTTCCTGTTGTGCTATTTATTCAATGAGAGTCTCAACAATGAGTGTTGATGGTTCAGCAATTATATTTCCTTTAGGATCTAAATACTACTCTCGATCAGCATCCCATCTGTTTGCACTTCTGGCCTCTTTCCAGGCTCGATAATTTATATCCTTCATGTTTTGAGCTAACAATTTTCTATAGCCATATTTCTCCTCTTCAGTTTGTGTGTCTTTGAATGGTATGATTTTCGCCATGAAAGCATAACCTACAGCATCTTCTTCCGGTAGCAACTCACTCCAGTCGAAGCCCTCATCATCATGAATTACTGATAAGGCTCTTGACTTCTCCTTAGGAGTTTCTTCAATTTGTTTCATTCTCGGCGGTTCTTCTTTGTTGCGATGATAAATGGCCTTTTTATAATAATCGTCATAGAATGAAATGGCCGTTTCATCTGAAGCTGCATTTCTACATTCCCTTTTTATGTGCCCCTTCTGCTTGCACTTAAAACATGTACTTTTGACTTATCGAAGCCCAATTTTGTAGAAGGTCCACCGATGGAGTGTCTACCAGTTATCTCCATAAACCTCTGAGCTCTTCGAACTACGCTTGCTATGCACCAGCGTATGTCGATCAACTCCATTTCTTCGGGATCGATTTGATCATAGTATTCTTTGGTAAGGTTCGTGTTTCCAATTTTCCCAGCTACCAAACTTTCATAAGATTCCAGGATTGAAGCCAGGAATACCATTTGTTGTTTTGCAGTTTCTTCATTAAAATTCTGGGCGTCGTTCAGATTTACTGCAATGTTACACTGAAACACGTTTTTAGGAACAGATTGTTGTTGCTGGCTTGGAGCGGATGAAGAAGTACCCCCGTGATAACCACTACTAGGTGCTGGACTGCTGTTTTGTCTTTCTTCAGTAACTGTATTCGAGCTCTCAGCTGAAAAAGCCGTTTTTGGTGAAACAGTCTTAGGTATCATGCTTCCCCGATAGTACAGATCGACGTTCTGTTGGTACGGGGTGTTGTTGACTTTATTCATCTTTTTGATCTCCAATTCATGACTTTTAAACCTCTCTATCAGCCAATCAACAGTCATGTCAGATATTTTCATGGTGTTTCTCAACACAAGTGCATAATACTGCCAATCTTTTTCGTCTAGTAATGATTCCAACAACTTTTCGACCAATTCTTCTTCCATGAAAGTAATCCCATATCTCACAAGCTCGATTTTCAGGTGACAAAAACGCTCTATCATCTTCAACACTGACTCATTCTTCATGCAACCGAACAAATCAAACTCTTTCTTTAATAGGCGTTTCTTATTCTTAACTATTTCTGCTCCTCCTACACACTTCTTTTCTAATTTTACCCACAAATCTCTTGCATCTTTGTAATCGATCAAAGATATGATATCATCCCTAACGGATTGATGTAGCAATGCAATACATTTTTGTTCAGCAATAAATGTTTCTTGTTCAGTATCGATCAGATTTTCAAAATCATTCCTTCCAATATTGAAGCCGCTCTTTAAACATTTTCAGCTTTGATAAGTGAATGCCTTCAACCAATCTTCGAATCTACTCGCCCATCTGTTATAATCTTCAATGGCCATGAGCTTAGGTGGTTTATTGTAAGTACCATAAGTGTTATCCACGCTAAGTGAATCAGCAATCGCTTTCTTAGGATTCGGATTTGGAGCAGTGTTGTTCGTGTTACTTGTCGTGGCGTCTCCCGTGTTGTAAGCAAACACGTCGCTGAATGGGTTTAGAAAATCGTCTCCCATCGTTGAGTACCTGAAACAGTTTTCAAACACTTAGACAAATTTTTAGAATTTTCAAAAGGTTTAAACTGATGCACTTGAATCGGATGGTGGTCCGATCGAGTGGCACAGTGAAGTAACAAGAGATGAACACGAATCGGATGGCAACTCGATCGGGTGGTAATCCAATCGAGTGGTTATCCGATCGAGTGACAGAAAGACCTTTCGAAAAACTTTGACTTTCAACCTTGATCGGGTGGTAATCCGATCGGGAGACAGGATGACGTAAGCTTATGAAAACAAAAGCAACAATGCTTCACCGATCGGGTGGTGATCCGATCGGGTTACACTGATGATGTCAGCAAGCAATAACCAAGAACAGTCTAAGCCAATCCGTTCGGACAGCTGTCCGATCGGGTGGATAACGTCGGCAAGCACGAACAGTTCAACATGGTTTTTGATGAATTTGATTCAGTTTTTGATGGATTTTTTCTATGAAAATTTGAAGGATTGATCTTTTAACAATTGCGAATCTATTGATATCAAAATTGTCAAATTTTGTCCATAAATTCCCGTTCAATTTTACGTTTTTCTCGTTTTTAAGGTGTAAAATTGTAAAACACAGCAAGAAATGAGTAGAAGGTGAGAAAATTCGTCAAATTTCCGGTGAAATTCGACTGAAATCGGCAAGAAAAGCTTAAATTCCGGTGAATTTGTTGTCGTAGTCCTCGATTCAACCTCCTGTGGCTCTGATACCACTTGTTAGGCCTTTGGATCAGGATCTGTTCCTGTGGAACGTGGATGAATCTATCTAAATCAATGTGCGGAATCCATTGATCAAGTCAGAGAATCAGCAACAACGTATTCAACGATTAAATCCGTCTGATCTTCTATTAGATTGATATGAAAGTACAACAGAACCGGTAGAGAATCAGACTTGACAGAGTCTCCTTACAAGTTGAGCAAAAGTCTTAAAAGTCTAACCCAAGCTGGGAATTTATAGGCAAACTCAGGGAAGATTAAGTGTTGTCCGATCGGGTGGTAATCCGATCGGGTGGCAATCCGATCAGATGGCCATCCGATCGGGTGACACTTGCCAACCTTCAGACTTCACTTTTACAGTTATGCGCCATTCCCTGGTCTGTCGTTATACACACATACATACTCTTACATGCAAATACACAAAAGACACAGTACAAAATAAGAATCCATGCTGACGGAAGCTACAGACATATGAACTAACAGCAATCCGGTCGGATGGCCATTCGATTAGATTGTCACCTCGTTTGGTGAGGATGTGTTTGTGTATGATGGTTTGTACTTTGAAGTTTTCGTTGTAGCATTTTGAAAATAGAGAAGTATCTCTACCCTTCAGGTTGGTCGATCGAACAGTCATTCGATCGAACGGCGATTCGATTGGCGAGGCTTCTCATTTTTTAGAACAACTTCACAGCAGGACGGTCACTCGATCGGATGGCTATCCGATTGGGTGGCAGTCCGTATGTATTGAACATGTTGAAAATTGTTTAAGTACCAAAGTCCTAAACGTCACATGATCGGATGGTCGCTCGATCGGATGGCTATCCGATCGGGTGGCAATCCGTTCAACGTTCAGTTCTTTGGAAAGTTTGAATAAGAGTTTAAGTGTGGAACCAAGTGCAACCCGATCGGATGGCCAGTCGATCGGATGGAAATCCGATCGGACGGCAATCCGTCCCGACGACCATGATCGTCTTAACACTTGATTCTGTTTGAAGTTTGTAGTTTTGAACGAGACGTTCTGATATCTTGCTTGAACAACAGAAACCTTATCTCGACCCAAGTGACCCGACCGAATCAGGAATCACCCTAGTCTGACCGTTCACGGTTCGAGTCGGTTGTTCATGTTCAAACCCGAAATCAATATCTCTTGGATAGAATTCAGATCTGGAACTAATACATCACTAAGAATGAGTAGAAGATCGGAACAAGCTCCGATTCTATCGGTTTTGAGTGCATTGAGTGTAAAAGAGTTGAAAGAAAGTTAGAAAACCTTCTCTCAATCCTTTTAACCATGAATTTGTGTAGATTCATGCAAAAACATTGGTTAATCTTGTGGAAATCCTTCAGATCTAAGTTGTTCTAGGTGGAATAAAGCCAAACATTGAAGTTCATAAGAACTCCATGATGACATCATCCTAGAACACCTCAAATCCGATGATTTCACGGTTAAAAGT